>CM062624.1:10569079-10571579 GCA_025617555.3 Puccinia polysora | reverse complement strand
TTGCTCCACACCTAGTGATTCCAAAGTGACTTTAAAGTGAAACCAAAGCAAAAGTAAAGTCAAAATTAAAATCATAAAAAAACTGCAAACAATTCTTTCTCAACTCAAAAGTGAGAAAACTTTGTTTGTTCAATTGAAAGTTGGATTGAATACTGAAGTATACCATTGCAATTTTTTGCATGGGAACAGTGGAAAGCCCTCCTTCTTCTGACATGGCTGCCTGGAAGGTCTACATTGATAGTACCTTCAACAAAGCTTTGGAAAAAGAAAAAAAGGATTTGGGTAATGAACATTGGCAGCCCCAATTTCATCCTCATGAAGGGTGACAATTGAGGAACAAAATGTTTCACAGTGGGATAAAACCTCTGTTTGTGAGTAACATTTTATGTTACAGGGGTCTTTGCTGAATTAAATTTGATTCAAACTAGCTTATGGTGGGCTCTAAGTATGAAACTACAAAACCTAACCATTGAATTGTGCCAGATCCACTTCACACACCTCCTGTAAGATTTTTCCCTGCCAGGGAAGAGGCCCAAAACTATTGTCAAACATGGGCTATGAAGCATGGTTACGCTCTGACAGATTTTAACTCACAGAAAGATGAATATGTTGATTTGGCCTGTGATTGCCATGGTTCCTATTTGGGAAAACTTCTTACCAAACATTCTAGACAAACTCACACCAGGAAGGTTGGGTGCAGATTTTTAATCCATGCAATTAGCACAAAGGGAGACCCCTTGTGGCAAATCTCCTACAAAGAAACCCCACATAACCATCAACCATCTAAACAAACCTTTGTGCATCCTCAACTAAGGAGAATCTTGGGGGTGGCCTTAGACATTCTAATTGAAGGCATGAATGATGGGCTCAATATGTTGCACCTTACGAGGAAATTGAGCAAGATTGATGCAGGGGATTATGTTGATGACCGCACAAACTATAACACTAAGCAGAAGGCAACGCTTGCAGAACCAAAGAGGAAAATTGTTTTGGAGGTTCTCCATGAACAGCTTGAAGAAACAAGTTTTATTCACCGGTCAAAGTTCAGTGGAGGGGGTCACTTGGACGCCCTGTACTTGGCACATCCTCAGGCAGTTAAGCTTTCAAAAGAATCCCATCATATTGCTATGTTGAATTATATTTATAAGACAAATAAGTACAAAATCCTGCTATTTCTTGTTGTAGGAATGAAAGCCAATCAGAAACCTTTCACAAAAGCTCTTTTTTTTATAAAACAAGAAAGGTTTCAGTTCTACAGTTGGTCTGTAAATGGATTAAAGGAGTTGGCTTATGATCCCAAGAGACTTCCAAAAGTCTTTGTGGCAGACCGTGAAAAGGCTCTGATTTGTGCTATTGAATCTAGTTTCCCTGAGTCATCAAGACAATGTTTTACTTGGCACTTTTCTGAAAACATACAAGCAAACTGTAAAGCGCACTTTGTTAATGATGTTGAAGGATGGAAAAGCTTTATGACTCTGGAAAAGTATTGGGCCTCAAAGACCAAGGAGGAGGGGGAGGTCAATGATGCAAAACTCAGAATACCTCCAAATCACTTCTTCTTATTCGTCCTAGTTTTGGGTTATGACCTTTTGAATTGTATAGTGTTTCTTGAAAGACTATGAGGATGTACTGAAGTATGTAGAAAATTAACATTTTCCCTATCAGCAAGACGTTTGTAACAGCATGGACTTGCATAAACCCAGATTTTGGAAAAAAAAAACATCTTGGGTTGAAGGGGCCCATGAGACTCTCAAACTCTTTGGGAAACATGTTGGAGTTTTGGAAAAGCCTTGACGGAACAATTTCAAATCAAATTAAATCAGTTCATGCATAACTTTATAACCCTTGAATTAAGTTAGGGACAGTTCTTCCACCTAAACTGTTACCATTTGGTTACAAATTGTCTTTAGAGGCAATTCAGCTTATTAGGGAACAATTCAAGAAGTTCAAACATGATCATGATGGTGAAGTGTGCACCAAGTCATATTCCAAGACTATGGCTTTGCCCTGCTCCCACCAAATAGGTGACTGTCTAGCATTCAAAGGATCCCTGGTACCCAATGATGTTCATCCTCAGTGGAGGTTGGACTATGACCCTTGCAGGTCTAGTTCTGTATGTTGGCTTAAGTTTGATTTTTCAAGTTGGCTTGAGTTGATTTTTCAAGTTGGCTTGTTCAAATCACTATGTGATTGATGCTTTTTGATTAATTTTTTTTTGATTAATAATTATTAATTCACCAATGGTTGATCCTTTTGAATTTTTCAAGTGCAATGTCAATTCAATGCTAAGCATTCCTCAGTAACGTGAAAAAGTGAATGCCATGATCTTGGAATCTCCAGATCATGAGCAAAGAGACCTATTGAATTATATCATTCAGAAGATTACAAAATATCAACCAAAGCCAAGACTTGAACCTCAAGTCTTACAATCAAGTAGGGGCTGGCCAAAATTTACATATAGCCAGCAAGAAACATCTTGGTTTGAGCATGTTGATAAACA
>CM062624.1:10482200-10563979 GCA_025617555.3 Puccinia polysora | reverse complement strand
AAAAAAGGGAAAAAAAAGGGAAAAAAAGGGAAAAAAAGGGAAAAAAGGGAAAAAAGGGAAAAATGGGAAAAAATGGGAAAAAATGGGAAAAAGGGGAAAAAAGGGGAAAAAAGGGGAAAAAAGGGGAAAAAAGGGGGAAAAAGGGGAAAAAAGGGGAAAAAAGGGAAAAAAACAAAACAAAAAAACAAGTTTAGAAAAATATACCCATGGATACACTCATTAGGTATATCTAGGTATGGAGATAGTGCTCAGAGTCCAGGAGGAGCAAGAAGCAACTATTCAGAGGTATAGCTGTCTTTTTGTCTTCCTTTGCCCCTCATGATTGGTTGGTCTTAACTCTCTCCTCCATTGTCAAAGGTACAAGGTTGCATTTGTCCCACCTCCTGACTGAGATCCTTGTCTGCTGCTTACCCAGTCATTACAATCATCTGGTAACTCTCAATTCATCACATTCCTGCTGGCTGTTGTCTCCCAACAACTCAAGGACTCACACTCATTGTACTCTTGTAGTTATCTTTACTGTTACCACACTTTTAGTGTTACAATACATTTTGCTGCAATAAAGAATCTGAGTCTCAATCCTACAACAAATAAGCGGCATTGTGCCATAGCAGATGCAGAGAGAAGCAAAGGTCACAAAAATAGCAGTAAGCCTTAGCCCAGATTCTCCCACTTCCGAGCAAAACAAATAAGACACAGATGTGTTCCAGCTAAACTGAGTGCAACCTCCCGCACAACTTCAGAGACAGAGCCCCAAAACCCAGATGAGAACCATCTTGAGAAGACCCATTGCACCTGCAACTTGTCAAGACAAAACACAGAGCAGGCAAAGAAGATGAATCAGACACCCAGGACACTTCTTCCACCAACTGTACTGCAATGCCTTATTCCATCATGTATTTGTTTTTCCATGTTTTTCCACTTCCCAATGCAAAACCTAAAGGACAAGGTGTGTCCTAAAAAACCATTTTTCAGTCACTCTTTGTTTTGTCATTCAGACTTCACAGCACCCAAACTAAAAGCTGTTTTTTCATCCCTTATTCATCCACTAGCAACAAAGTGTAAAGCACAAGCTCAGACCATTCCTCTGTTGAGATTTTTAAGACTGCCTGCTGAAAATCCTGCTGAACATTCTTCTAGTCTTCCCTGTCCCACCCACTAGTTTGTACATTTCACGCTGCTCTTGTCTGTTAACTGCTACAGCGCGTGCTGCTTTCAGCTCTGTGAGTGCAGAGACTCCATACTTGGAGTAATTGCCCCAGAGATAACTTGAGATCTTGATCCAGATCCCAGGCTGCCAGAATCATCACCTGAATGACCAGGTGATCTGGCAGTCATGGGTCTTGGATCAGGTAAGTGGTGACTTCTTTTCATCTCCATCAGTTTTTTTTGTTCTCTTTCCTGATTCCTATTCATCTTTGATCATTCGTACTAGGAGTAGGTTGTCAAAGGTCATGGCTGCAGCATTGTCAGGTTCACCACCCTGTGTTTCCAGTCTTTTCAGGTGAACCTCATAGTCATTTCCTTATAGTCATTTCTTTTTTATCTTGTGGTCACTGTTGAGTCAACCAATCCTGAAATATATATGGCCTTTTCAGCCTCTTTTTCTAACAGATTTACAGTCCCAACAACTCTAAAACTCTACTGAACTAGACTGGGAACAATGTCCAAAAAGGATGAGGCCAAAGGAGAATCCAAGCAAAGCATCCCACTGCTGATGGAGGAAAACTTTGCCGCTTGGTTTGTGCTTATCCAAAGCTATCTCAGACAAAAAGGTCTTCTGGATGTGGTCCTTAATAACATTGGTAAAAATCAAAACTCAACCCTTTGGAAAAAACAGTACAAAGCAGCCAACATATTAATTCAGCACCTGGGAAACACGGCCTTTGATGCCATTGTCACTGCTGGAAATGACAACAGCCCTCATGCCATTTGGAATGCCATTCATTATTGATATGCCTCTCAATCCTTTAACAATCAAGGTTGACTGTGGCTCAGCTTCATCAGATACCAGTACCAAGGCAGCCTGACCAATTATATAAGCAAATGCAGAAAACTCATGAACAAGCTCTCAGTGGTAAAACTCAAGGTACCTCAAGATATACTCAGTTACACAATTCTTGCTAAACTCCCAACAATTTTCCATCACATTTTAGACACCATTCTTCTAAACAAAAAACTTCTGAAGAGCCCTAAGCTTGTCCTCAACAAGCTCCAAGAAGTAATCCATCTCAAATCCACCATATTGGGATCTTTGGACACCCCAACACAGGACAAGACTGGGTCCACTGCACTTCTGAAGACTAAACAGAAATCTTGGGAAACAGGAACCAAGCATCTGTGCACTAAAGGCCACCACAATCCTCTAGCAGATCATCCTGAAAACAAGTGCTGGGCACTACATCCACATCTCAGACCCAATTGGGACCAACCAAAAGCCAACCATCATGAAGGAATTCCAGCATACTCACCTGGGGGCACTGAAAACAAGACTGTCCAAGCTCATCTCAATGTCCAGCTATATCTCAGTAACCCCGCAAATTCAAATCCATCACCACTCCCTGTTCTGGACAGTGGTGCTACTCACCATATGGTGAACACTGCCAAGTTCCTCTTCAACACACGGCCCACCAACATAAGCATTTCAACCAGGAACTCAAAAAGACAACTTCAAGCTATGACAGTTGGAGACGGGGTTCTCATAAATCACATGGGACAGTCCCTGAAGCTCACAAATGTCCTCCTGGTGCCCAAGCTAAACTGGTCACTCATCTCTCTTGATTGTCTGTTTGTGACTAAAGCCACACTCACACAGTTTGGATTCTCTGGCATAAAGGTCAAGTTTGACAAATCTGAACTTTTCAGATTGTCTCAAAACCACCTAGTAAAACTCTGCAGCGCACGTTTCAGAACCACCATCCAACCTAAAGCTCATCTCACACTACCAACATCCTCTGAGATTTGAGAAACTTTTCACTTGGTGACCCAAGCAAAAATTTTCTCAAATCTCTATTCCCAAAGATCACTAAAACCCTCAGTGAGTGTGACATCTGCAGAACTGCCAAATGCACTGCTACTCCATTCTCCCATCACTTCAAGGAAGTAACGCATCCACTGGAATGCATCCACCTCAATGTTTTAGGACCTATCAACCCCACCACTCTGAGTAGATTCAATTACTTTCTCACTATAGTCAATCAATTCTCCAACTATGTCACCATCTCACTACTCAGAAACAAAAGTGATTTGCCCAAGGATATTTTAGACTACATTGCCAATGCAGAACGGATTACCGGTCACAAGGTCAAGACCCTAGTCTCTGACAACGGAGGTGAGTTTATTGGGAAAAAACTAGCCAACTATTTGTGTCAGCATGGCATTTCTCACAACTTCTCACCCCCGCACACCCCTCAACACAATGGCATAGCTGAGCGGATGAATCAGACTCTGTTGGACAAAACGCAATGCCTGCTACTTCAAAGTCAATTCCCAAAACACCTGTGGGGAGAGGCGGTAAACACCGCGGCTAACCTATGCAATTTACTACCCTCTTCCACTGATGAGGGGAAGACTCCCTTTGAGATATGGACAAACTCCACATTCAACTATGACTTTCTTCAAATTTTTTGGATGCAAGGTGACCTATCTTTTTCCAAAGGCAAATGAAAAATCCAAGTTGGATCCCCCTGGTCGGACAGGTTTCCTGCTTGGGTATGTACACAATTTCTCCAGATATAAAGTATGGGACCCCATCACCAAGAAGGTGGTCACAACCTCAAACCTCAGATTCCACAAAAAAGAATTTGACAAGCACTGGGGGCAATCTGATGGGAATGTACCACCTCTCAGCGACAAATTGATTGCCCACAAAGTCTCCAAAACTGCACCACACTCGCCAGCGGAAATCCCTGAGGAAAAATTACTTGAAAATGCCCTTGGAACCCAGCTGACTCAATCCTCCAATGTCATCACCTCCCCTGTATTGGTCAACTTGTCTCCGCTTAATATCATCAGTAAACCCCAGCTCCCTGGTTCAAAGGCCATTCACTCTGGTGTCTCTCTGATTACGTATATTGAAGAGGAAGATCCTTTCACCTTGGATCACGCCCTGCAGTTGAAAAATTGCCTGGAGTGGATCAAAGCAATGAACCGGGAATTACTCAACATGCTCACCTTTTGCCTCTGGCAGGAAGTTGACTCCTCTGAAGTAGTTGATCCGGTAAAATGCATTTGGGTGTTCAAAACAAAACAAGACACTCAAAACCCAATAATCAAGTTCAAGGCTAGACTGTGTGCACTGGGATTTAACCAGAAACTTGAGGTGAACCACCACAATTACTTTTCTCCCACTGGCAATAAGGCCTTGCTGAGGCCCCTCATCTCATTTGCAGCAAGGCACAATTTTTGATTCCATCAAATTGATGTAAAATCTGCTTTCCTGAATGCCCAGCTTGACGAGGCCGTCTCTATCACACCACCTTCAAATCTTAGTGTTGGGAGGGGCAAAGGACTCAGAATTCTGAAAGCTCTCTATGCCCTGAAACAGTCTCCACGAGCCTGGTATCAAAATCTGTCAGACTGGCTGCTCTCAATTGGTTTCTCCAGAAGCAAGAACAATAAGTGCGTATTCTGGGACTCAACCACCTGGTTGTACTTCCATGTTGACAACATAGCAATTTTCAACAAGATTCCCTCACTCTTCATAAAAAAAATCAAGTCCAGGTTCAAAATAAAGGACCTGGGACCGGCCAAATTACTCCTGGGAATGAATTTTGAACAGACCAGAAACACAATCAAACTCTCCCAGAGAACGTATATCAAGCACCTTGCAAAGCAGTATGAGTTGGACAGTCTCAAGAAATTTTCAACTCCCATGCGCCCATATTCCAAACTCCTTGCATCCTCACAATCCAAACATGAACAATTCATGGAGTCCAATTTAGACTACCAGAAGCTAGTAGGCAAGCTCAATGATCTTACCTGCAACATGCACCCCAATATTACTTTTGCCTCAAACTATCTATCCCAATTTCTTCAAAAACCTATCCGGCAGCACTATGATGCGGTGCTTGGCATACTCAAATACCTCCAACACACCTCCAACCTAGGACTGTCCTACGCCAGATCCACACTTCCCAACCAATCACTCAAGGTATTTGTGGATGCTGACTGGGCCACATGTCCATCAACCCGCTGTGGTGCCCCATCCTGGACACCCTGGCCAGTGCAGAGATTTTAATTTTTTTTTATGATTTTTCCTTATCATCATTCATAAGGCATTGTTATCAAAAAAAATAAAAAATAAAAAATAAAAAAAATAAAAATAAATAAAAATAAAATAAAAATAAAAAATAAAATAAATAAAATAAATAAAAATAAAATAAAAAATAAAAAAAATAAAAAATAAAAAATAAAAAAAAAAAAAAATCATAAGAATCAAAAACAATACATAACTACTAGCAGTAATTCTCAAGTTAGAAATCCAAACAGATCTCAAACTAGATCATCTTCCCAATCAATCATCATCATCCATTGTAGATCTTCTCAATCCAACTCACAAGGTCATCATCACCCCACAACCCAACTCCTTTCAACCTCAGCTCAATCCAAATTTCATCATCATCATCATTGCAAACTGAGTTTGATAGACCTGATCGGATGGATGGCGTCAAACAAATCTCCTCCGTTGGTACCAATTCTGCTTTGGGTGACCAAACGATTGTTTTCAAATGTCCTCCTTTTTTCTCTACCACCTCCACTTATGATCACCACCCCGGAGGTTATATCCGCCCCTGTCATCACTCCCAGAGCAATTTTAATAGCAACATTTGCCTGACTACCACCACCAACAACCCATCATCCTCTCTTGCTCATTGTCAACCTAGCTCTAGTCATTCTTGTAGTTCCTCCTTCTCAATCAGCTCCCTTTCTCAATACTCCTCAGTTTATGGCAAAGATCATCATGTCAACTCCCCCAATCCATTCAATCCACCTCACTCGACCTCTCCCACCATCACCGTCAAACCTCAACCGGTCGTCTCAAGCGGCCGTCCATTTATCCGTTCCACCTCTAGCTCACCAGTCTCCCGCGCGGCTTGTCCGTTGCCTGCGCGGGTCTCTTACGTTGCCAGTGCCCGTCAGACACCTGCCAGCGGTAATCCGCGTCCTTGGCAGTCGCCCGGGCCCATCAGGATGCCCGCGGGCGTCCCTCTTTGGTTTTTTTTCTCTGAGTGCTTGTTTGTTTCTTTTTTTTCTTTTGTTTTCTCATGACACTGATCCTTAAAAAAAAAAAAAAAAAAAAAAAAAAAAAAAATCCGCTCCCATTTGTAAATCTCTCTTGTAAATAGTCTACAGGCCTCTGGTCTATAAAAGGAGGGGCTCTCCCCTGATTTTTCTGGAGGATATCATCATGGAATCATATCCATGGGAGTGTGTGCCTGTGTCCCCCCATCATTGTGAAATTTGATCCTGATCCTTATCCTGGGTATATCTCTGATTGCCCCCTGATCCAATTTTAACCCTGAGTCTTTGCCCCTCTGTGGCCTGATCCTTATCACCAACCAATAGCCTTGCTGGTTGAAGAAAAAACATGTCTTTTGGAATTTTTGAGTGTGTTATACCACTCCTTGATCCCTTTCTCTGACCATACTGGTCCTGATCCCTGATCATCTTTCTGGAGCCAATCACAATTGATTGAAGAGGTCTTATTAAGCTTAAGACCTGGAGTGTTATACCTCCCTTTATTTTCTTTGGAGTTGCATTCTGCCAGCCTACTCTTGAGTCCCTTGAGAAGTTTTGAGGTTATCCTTGCTTCAAATCAGTTACTGTTTTCTTTTAGAGCTTCTTAAACATTGTGCTTTGTCTTGTACAGCCACCCTCAGTTATCTGGTACCCTTCAGGCGCTTGATTGCGGAGAGTTGGGCAGGTTCATTGAGAACCTGGAGGTTGGTTTGGTTTGAGTTGATCATCCCCAATCTTCTTCTGAAAACCAGAGTTATTATCTTGTGGGTGTTGTTTACTTACAACAGCTTTTGTTATTTGAACTCTAAGCAGACTTTAATTTCTTTTGTTCAAGTTTTTCCCTGCATAATCTTGTCTCAGATAGTGCTGTTCCATTGCTACCAAACTATTATCATCTTTATCCTCTACTCCTTGATTCCTCATTTACCAGGTTCTGGACCTTGATCTTGGTTACATCTAAATATTTTTGTAACACTCAGGAGGGCAGCCTAAACAGCACCTTTCCCCTCCACAGAACTGCAACGGCCTAGTACCATTTGGAGTCTTACGCCGCCACTCCATGAGTGGCATGGTTGCGCTCTGGCACAACCACATCATCAGTTGTAATTCAAGAAAGCAACCGTCCATGACACTATCAACTACCAAGGCAGAATACAAATCCGTCTGCAACAAGGCAAAGGAGGCGCTCTGGCTCAAGGGGATCATCAAAGAAATATTCCATGTACAATTTCAAGAACCAACCGCCATCTATGAAGACAACAATGGGTGCATCAAGCTAGCAAGCAGCCTTTCCAATCAGGACTCATTCCACACCAAACACATTGATCTTTGACATCACTTCATCAAGGAAGAAGTAGCAAAACAGGATATCAAACTTATCAAAGTTCCTACATGTGAGAATGCTGCTGACTTTCTGACTAAGCCAGTCTTGCGCATCAAGCTTGCGGCCTTTTTGGCAACTTTAAATATGACCTGAGTTGCCGTTCAGCATGGGAGGGTGTTTAGATTGTTAAGAATACCTGCTTAAAATCCTGCTGAACATGTTTCTGTTCTCCCCTGTCCCACCCACTTGTTTGTACATTTCACGCTGCTCTTTTCTGTTAACTGCTACAGCATGGGCTGCTTTCAGCTCTGTGAGTGCAGAGACTCCGTACTTGGAGGAATTGGGCCAGAGATAACTTGAGATCTTGATCCAGATCCCAGGCTGCCAGAATCATCACCTGAATGACCAGGTGATCTGGCAGTCATGGGTTTCAAATCAGGTAAGTGGTGACTGCTTTTCATCTCTGTCAGTTTCTTTTATTCTCTGTCCTAATTCCTATTCATCTTTGATCATTGGTACTAGGAGTAGGTTGTTGAAGGTCATAGTTTCAGAATTGTTAGGTTCACCACCCTGTGTTTCCAGTCTTTTCAGGTGAACCTCATAGTCATTTCCTTATAGTCATTTCTTTCTGATCTTGTGGTCACTGTTGAGTCAACCAATCCTGAAATATGTAAGGTCTTTTCATCCTCTTTTTCTAACAACCTCACCTGTGATATTCATTGTGTACAAGCAAGAATCTGTAAATCTCCACTGCAATCTATCCAGCAATTTCCTTACCCAAGTAGCATCCACAGCTCCTAATTCTATCAAAATCAACCTACCTGTTGAGAGACATTAATAACAAGATGATTCCAGCAAAATGTTTAAAATTTGAGATATCATTACCTATCTCATTTTTCACATGCGCTGGTATATAATTTACCAACCCAAGACATTCATCTTCCAGTTTTCCACTTCTCTCTTTGCCAAGTTTGAGGATTTGGGACTGACTTTGAAGCTACGGCTTCTGGACCCTTCCATGGATGACCCAATGGATAATCAGATGACTAGGTAGATAGTTGTAGGGAATTTGGAACCCATGATTATTATCTATTTGATCATGGACAGCTATTTATTTATATATATGTATTTAGGTATGCCTAGTAGGTTTTGGTGAGAAATGTATGTGATTAGGGTGTCTGAGTCACAACAATAGTTAAGTCAATCATTCTTAACCAATGAGATTATTGGAGAACAAGGATGCAACTGACCAATAAAGCTGTTTTAATTTACACTGGAATGTCACCAACATATCACACTCAACCTAAATCCTGTGTATAAGTAGCGTCAACTAGTGACTGTAACAAACTGAGAATAATGTCAAGGACTTAAGAAATATAACAAACAAGTCATTACAGTTTATGAGCCTCTTTCTCAAACCTTTCATTCTCCACTAGTCAGCATAGGAACAATACCACCCATCTACACCCCCATTCCCCCTTGATCCTCTCTTTTCCTTGATCCCTTGTCCTACAATCCCCAAGCTGTCCAGTGTACCTTGAGGAAGATGTCCATACACTAAGGCAGCCTTGAAACCTGCCAAAACCTGGTTCTTTGCAACCACTGGGTTGTGTTGAGATGTGTACCTTGGGTCCTGGGCCTCTTCCTTTCTTTTCACAACCCCACCTCCAATTCCTTTTCCAACCCCTCCTACTCTCTTCTCTTGGCCTTAATTTTTTTTCTCTTTTTCCCTTTTCTTTCCACTAACAACAATCCTCCTTTGTTTCCTTGTTCTTCTTTCCCCTTCCCTTCCCTTCCACCATACGTGACATGTCCACTGAGAAAAACGGATCAACCAATCAACCAATAGCGGCCATCTCACAGAGACCACAATTGGGCTCCACATCCAACCTGCACCTCCTACAGAACATTGCAAGATACACACAAGATGAGCCGGCCACTTTAGCAACCCCAGGAAACAAAATGCAAGCGACTGAACCAATAACTCCGCCACACCTTTTCCCAACTTGGTCCAATCTTGAGGAGGCAAAGTTACGCCTTGAAGGCAAAAACTCTTGCAGGAAGGTCATTCAGCATGCAACAAGAAGAATCCAACTGGACTCAATTTTATACACAGATGGAGCAAACATGAGTCAGTGGACCAGAGACCTCAAGTAAATGGGGGGAGAGCACCTCTCCAACCTGGATTTCTTCTTCAAACCCTGCAACAACTCCATCCTTGAATAGATTGCCCAAGAAATCATCCTGTCAACGTTACACATGGAGATGCAGCACAAGTTCCAAGACCACCCCTCCAGCTTCCAGATCTACAAAGCGGTGCAATTAAAATTCAACAACATCAGTAGGGCGGGTCAAATGAACGTCTGGTGCCATCTCTTATTGTTTAAACTAGATCACTCAATGTCCACAGTAGGGGTCTCCGCCAAGCTCCAAGGCCTGTTTTGGCAATGGGCCAACATGCATGTCTCACTGGACCGCAAGTCCCTACTGGGTTTCATTGTCCAAAACAGCCTACCCTCAAACTTCTGCCTCAGGGACAAAGTTGACCGGAGGATAGAACACTTGCTACTAGAAGACAACAAACAACAAATAAATCTCACCACTGTACTATTTGTAATCAAGTCATGCCGGCAGCAACTCAAACACAGCAAGATGGACGCAAGGCAGGCTCCTGCAGTGGTATTCAACACGTTGGTATCAAGCAATCACTCTGTTGGCAGAAACAGTTTTCCCAAAATCTCTTACCTAATAGAGGCCTACCTTGAACAAGTGCAGGAAGATCAGTGGGACCAGGCAATGGCCTTCTTTTCCAAACAGGCCGCAAATTGCTTGAACTGCAGTTCTAAAGGGCACCTCAGGAGGTTTTGCAAAGAAAAGAAACACCAACCAGAGCATTTGACAAAAAACACATACAATACTTTTCCACCACCCAGTTCACAGCCCCCCAACCATTCCATCTATCCCATTTTTGGCATGGTTTACCCCCCGGTCAACATGGGGATGATGCCCAACCCCCTCCCAAATTCAATGCAAACAACAGCCCAGCCCCTCTCCTCACAGCCAGGCCTGCATCAAGTGGATTACTACTACCCGCCAGCCAAACAGACCAAGCATTTGCCAGAAAGGTATAACAACCCGGCCCATGCAAAAATGATTGATCTGAGATCATTACCTGACAATCTGTCTGAATTGTCTTTTAACTCACTGAGAGTGAGCTCCAATGTGAGTTCCCGGCCCATTTTAGACACTGGGGCATTGCACAGCTTTACAGGATGTCTCTCCCTCTTACACAATTTCCATCTCCTGAAACACCCAATACCCCTGACAGTAGCCACCAGACGGAAGCAAAGTAACATCACCGGCTACAGGTTGCTTATTTTCAAACTGGCAGGCAGCTATGTTGTCAGATTAAACGGAGTCCTATACAGAAATTCTGCTCATGCAACGTTGATCTCACTTTCAAGCATCTGAAGAGAAAACGGGGTGTTTGCTTATGATGTGGGATGTGATTGTTTTGAAATATACGCCGCAGATTCCTATCACTTGTTCTTGTGTTGTTTTGATGCCTCCAATCAGAGATGGTGTATCCCCTTACCTGCAATGCATGTTCCTTCTGCCTTACCATGCCCCTCCCCACCCAATTCCTTGATTTCTGTTTCTTCTGTCTTGGTTGAGGATTATAGCAACATTTTTGTTTCTCCCATTGGCAAGCAGATGCCTTATAAATGGGACAAAAATGAACTGACAAAAGATGAGAAGTGCCTTTTGTTCTGGCCCAGAGTTTTTGGACACGCAGGCCTGAGGATAATTCAAAGGATGGTGGAAGAAAAACTTGGTTTTGGTTTGCCAACTAGCCTGCCAAAGGGCATCATACATTTCCCTGTGTGTGCCGTGATCAAAAGTACAAAAATTAACCCCCTTGCTACCATGCACAGATACCCAGAAAAGCTGGAAATCTTGGCCATCAACCTGGTCGGACTGTTTGACATGCTGAGCTACCAAAATGGAAGTTTCTTACTCAGAATGTAGGACGCCGGGACCGGCTACTCTTTTGTGAAGGTGATCAAAAAGGAGTTGGACACTGCAGGCGTTATCATGGACACAATCAACAAATTAGAACTTGCAACGGGACATAAGGTGCGTGTCCTGCAAAGCAACAATGGAGGAGAGTTTGCAAACAAGACCCTTGCCACCTACCTCAGCAATAAGGGGATCCAAGCGGAACGGTCACTGCGGTACCACAACTACCAAAACGGCATGGTCAAGTGTTTCAATTGCACTGTGGGGGACATGGCCTGGGTGGTTCTGAACAACAGAAAACTACCTAGGTTGTTTTGGGGTTTTTCTTTCACATGGGCAACCTACACGCTGAATTTCATACCAAACCGGGAAAGCCAAACTATGACCCCCCACCAACCACTTTTTGCTCAACCGCCCAAACTGGATCTGGCTGCAGATTTTTGGAAGCACTGCTTATGTGCACATTCCCCCCAATAAAAGGAATAAACTGGAAAATAGGGAAATTGAATGTTGAGTAGTGGCCTACCTGGAGGAATCAAAGGGCTGGTTGTTCTGGATACCAGAGAAAAACAAGTGCATCATGTCTTGCATGGCGCCTTTTGCAGACCCGGTGCCAAAGCTAATTGACGGGGGCAAACAACCACCGGTCTCCAACTTACTGGGTGTCACAATCAACAGCTTAACCCTTGGAAGTTTTGAAAAGGAAGAACTGTTTGCCTTGCAAGAGGTCCTCATTGACCACATCTTGGCAACTTGCACCATGCACAACATCACCATCCTAAAGACTTTTGGTCAAGCAATGAAGGCGGAGGACTGGAAGCAATGGATGGAGGCAATTGAGGTAGAGCTAAAAGCTCTGGACAACATGGGCCTTTGGGAGGCCTTACCACTGCGGGAGAGATGGGCTGCGCTGGATTGCCAATGGGTCTTTGCCATCAAACAGGTTTTTGGAGGCAACAGGACAATTTAAAAAGCATGTTGCGTTGCAAAAGGGTTTACACAAGTAAAGGGCCTAAATTTTGAAGAAACTTTTGCACCCATGGCAACCTTCATATTGCTCCAATTACTCCTAACAACAGCAGGAAAGAATGATTGGCCTGTTTTCAGCTTTGATTTTGTGACGGCCTACCTCAACTCAGAGATAGACAAAGAGGTTTGGGTAAATGCACTGCCGGGGATATGCCTTCCGCCTGGCTACGCACTACATCTAAATAAAGCTCTCTATGGCACTCAAAAAGCAGGGCGGTGCTGGTGGCATCACTTGCAACATACCCTCTTGACTTTGGGATACACCCCTTCAAAGTAAGACTTGTTGTTATACATCCTACACAACAGGAATGAGTCTGGGGTGATCTGGGTACATGTTGACAATGGTGTCATCACATGATCCTTGGAGGCAATATTGAGCAAACTGGAAACAGGCCTAAAGGAAAGCCTGAACATAAAGTGGGCCTTGGAAATTTTGTTGATCATGGGAGTAGAAGTGACAAGATCCACCAGAGGATTCAGTCTACAACAGACAAAACTCATTGAACACATCCTGAACAAATTCTGGTGCGGTGGCTCAACCACATCAACCCCTCTACCAGCCAATTTCAATGGCATAACAAGCATTGAGGAACCCATCAAGGCAGGTAAGTACCTTTTGATCATTGGGTTGCTCAGTTACCTTGGGGTAGGCACAAGACCAGACATTGCTTTTGCAGTAAACCTGCTGGTGCGCTTCTCCACATGCCCCAACAAGTTGCACTGGAAAGGACTACAACATGTGTTAAGTTACCTAGCAGGGACAAGGAACCTGAGCTTGGATCTGTTCCCCTTGGCAACCAGCAAAGGTATAGGGTGCTACTGCAATGTGTCATGGGGAGGTGAGTTCTCCCGCTCTCCTTACGGAATTTTCATCAGCTACTTGAGTTGTCTGATACTCTGGGTGGCACGGAGACAGGCAACAGTAGCAGCATCAATGTGCCATGCGCAGTATATGGCTCTGGGGGTGGGGACGCGTAACACCTTATGGGTAATAAACCTGCTGGAGGATTGCCTAGGAGTGAGACTAAGTGGACAGATGTACTGCAACAACAAGTCAGCCATAAAGGTTGCGTTGGATGACTCTTCTAACAAAAGAACACAACACACCAACAGGGATTTCTTCATTACTAACAATGCGTTGCATAAAGGTGAGATCAAGTTGAGCTGGGTGAGTACTAAAGACCCATTAGCAGACATAATGACCAAGGCCCCAGGGAGAGAGATTTTTACATTGATAAGGGACAAAGTAATGGGAGGAGTCAGGTGATTACGGATTACGGTTGAGGGGGGGGATGTTGTAACGTACACCGGAGTGTCACCAACATATCACACTCAACCTAAATCCTGTATATAAATAGCGTCACCTAGTGACTGTAGCAAACTGAGAATAATGTCAAGGACTTATGAAATATAACACACAAGTCATTACAAAAGCAACTGCGAGTGTTCTCAAGGTTTCCATACTTATTGGCACCAAATACAATAGCTTGCATCAAGTTTAAACCAGGGACACACAACAGGCGAGAAACTCCCACGTGGGGTCTCCCGGCCGCGCTTGAGCCTGCGCTTGTGGATGCATATTTACTTATCATGGGATAACAAAGGGAACTCGCTATTTCATGCGCAGAATGAGAAGTGCGGTTGGAGAAAATTTTCGAAGCGGCGTGGGAAATGGAGGATTACATCCGTGGCGTCTCGACCTTGTTAAGACTCCAAAGTGACTACTGCGAGAATATCGAACAACTAGTGTGTGCCCCCAAACATGGGGGAGGGAAACCTTTTGCCCGGTGCAAAAGCTTGACTGAAGTAGATGCATGGCCCGCATCCAGTTTGCGGCTAAGATTGCGGAGAACGACGCCGGCTACTCAATGGTTTTCGAAGGAGGTCGACGTCGGTATTTTTCCGACCCTCGAAAAACCAATCTTTTTATAGGAGTAGATAGATGAGTAGATACAAGTAGAAGAAGAAAATGTTACCTGACATCCTGGAGACATGGACCCACGGGCCTCAGCCTTCCGCTGCCCCTGCCTCCGACTGCACAGATATATATGTACCCTGCCTCCCATCAGGCTAGAGCAGCAGGGCCATCCACCTCTCTGCTCCCATGCCCTACCCCTAACAGCTCTGCCCGCCGACGTACTTCGAAGCAACAACGCGTGGCTCCTTCCACCATCCTGCTTGTCGCACTTTCAAAATGTGCAAGGCTCTACGTCTTCCGGCCCTAATCGCCTTCAGCTGGGTAGCCTCGTCACTCAGCGATGATCTACCAGGGTTACCCGGTTGCGCTTCCAACTGTTTAGACACTTCTTTCAAGGGCTCCAACAATGGTTGCTCTCAGGTTCGCCACCCATGACCATTCCACGATTCCTCGCTGGTCGCTTCGTTGGCTGCTGACGCAATCCTCTCATAATCGTAGACCGACTTCGCTTGTTTATGCAAAAATGTCAACTTTTTGAGCTCAACCGCCTCTTGTTTCAAGAACTCCTGCCCGGTCAATGACTTGATTGCGGCTCAAAGTTGGAGTGCGAAGGTAAAATTCACCTGTCATTGTCGCCAATTTAGTTTTGTTTTGCTGACCGGGTTTTATTTGAATCCTCCACTATAAACAATGCCCAAAACGCCATTCCTCGACAGTCTTGTGCTGCGGCTGGCGTGACGCTCGCTGCCAATGCCATCAATTCTGGCTTGGTCGGCGCCAATGGGGCCAACCCTTCTCCTGCAAACTCTGCCCCGCCAGTAGCAAACAGCAGCGGGAATAACCAACCCGCCCAAACCTCGAACTCTTCGCCCGTGAACGGCTCTTCAGTCAGTTCTCCTCTAGCTCTTCGCTCACTCATCTTTTCCTTTGGGCTTTGTTCGGCACTCAAGTTAGAAATATATTTCGCAGGTACCCAAACCCCCCAACTCGTCAGGGAGCTCCGTCGTTCTGTCAACCGGGGACATGTATCTAACCGTGATCGGCATCGCCCTAGTTTCTTCCTTTCTGACAGCCTGAAAGAGTTAAAGGTAGGATCTTGGAGGTGCTGAATCCTTGCGTCTTGCGAGTCAGCCGCAGTGTCTGAAAAATCGCGTGCTGCGGATTTCGAGCTGTATGTACATAAACTGGAGCGACTTTGGCACGCTCTGCGTTCACTATTATAAGGCCCCCGCTTGGACGATTGTTACGTCCTCTTGTCGATTTCTTGTTTCTCCTCCCGATTACCAACTGCATGAGAATTTCCTGGAAATCGCATGTGATTGTCTGTTCATTTGTTTGAAAACTCGATTCAAGTGCATCCTGCATTAGCCAGGTCAAGATCCCTCTGGAACCCAAGGCAATTTTAAGCCCTGGGAAAGTAGGGAACACCAGCGCCAAACTGGGTTTCTGGCTTGCCAGTGACCTCATGTTGCCATCCAGTCCCAGTTGGTGGTGGCCCACTGAATCACTTTGGGGCATCCTTACCGCGGGAGGTAAATGGCAAAGCGAAACCCGATTTACCTCCCGACCGCCCAACAATCCACTGCACCGCGGGTGCTGTCCGGGAAGTTATTTCACCTCGGGAGGTATATCACCCCGGCGGGTTGCCACATTTGTAAGCCATATACCTCCCGTGATATCCTTGATATCCAATAACATCCATCTGCAATACGCGCGAATCCCACTGGACATCTTCATGTCTGCCTCCCGGGCAAGTTGCCACCCCCCAAACCCCCTCAATTGTTTGGTCTGGGTGGCAGGGAATGAAACACGGATACCTCCCTGCGGTATTGACGCAGCAGTTTGCGAAGTCAAATCCTGCTACACAAACCTTATTTTTATGGTTTGCCTTCCAACTTTTACCTCCCGCTGTAGAGACTCCAAGGGATAATGGGATTATTTAGCAAATAGCTTGCTGGCAGTCACTATAAGGGGAATTTAGTTTACTACTATTCTTGAATAGATAGAGGTAAGATAAGACGGTTTTGAATTGCCTGCCCTTCTGAACTATAATAAGTCTGTGCAATAATTTTTTCAATTAACGGCTGGTTTTCTTTGAGGCTTAAAATAGGTCTCTAATTAGACCTAGATTAATTATTAATAGAGATTTTGAGGAATTGGAAGACTATTCAAAGTTGCATTGGATTATTGGCAAGCTTCCACCAAGTAATAATCAAGAATTTTTGACATTTTCTGACTATTTTTCCAAATTCCAATCAAAGGATTTAAGGGTTGACTAAAAGGTGTTTAACCAGTAGGAGGACCCAAAGATGGGTTTGCCCACAGGGAGCTGGGTAGAAAAAAAAATCTTGGCTGGTTGTTCTGTTTTTCTCTTCCTTTTTATAAACTTCAAGAACACCTGGGGTTGGTTCAAATGGTCAATGATAATTTTGGGTATGATCCTTTATACCTTTTGACTTGATTCTGGGTCACTGCCAAGTGTAAAGACACTTTGGAATGACCACTGGAGGTCAGCTTGATGACTGGACAAATGAGGAGGAGAGTGGAGCAACAGAGGAATGAGGACACAGGAGTCACCTTTGGAATGACCACTGGAGGTCAGCTTGATGACAGGACAAATGAGGAGGAGAGCAGAGCAACAGAGGAATGAGGATGCGGGAGTCACCTGAGGGTGAGGTATTTAGAGACCAAAAGAGATGATATTTCAGACCAGGCAACACAATAGATGACAATCAGAGACACAGGATTTATTGAGAGTTTTTGGAAAAGAAGATTGAAGCAACTGAAAGAAACAACCACCTTTGGAATGACCCCCAGAGGTCAGCTTGATGACTGGAAAAATGAGGAGGAGAGCAGAGCAACAGAGGAAGGAGGATGCTGGAGTCACATGAGGGTGAGGTATTGAGAGACCAAAAGAGATGAGGAAAGAAAGAAAGAAAAGAGTCTTGACAAGGAACAACAGGAGGCTATTTAAGTACAATGTGCATGTTGTTGCTGCATGCATATGCATTGTGATTTCCCTTCTCTCGCTTTCTTGCCTGGTCTCCGCAGTCCCCAAAACCCCCTGTGGGTCTGTATTGTCACAGCAAGCTGGTACTGATCAGGCAGAGGCCACAGATCTTAGGGGTCATATATCATAGGGGGCAGATGCCATGCTAGACAACTTGGATAGGGCAAAAGAGCCCCCCTTAAATAGACAAATACTTCCCCAGGGGATGCTCAGGGATCCCCTGAATGCAATTCTCATCCTATCTCTGCACTTTTGAAGCACACAAGGGTACAGTTACATGAGGCAATAATGCTGGTGAGAAAACATGTGAAACCAGCCAAGAGATAGCTGTATTTTTTAGTATAAATTTTGATAGACAGGGAAAAATATGGGGAACAGGATAAGATTGGTGAGTTATGAACATTTATGGGTGCTTATCTTGTATAAAAAATGATGCAGAAGCTCTCTGAAGCTTGAGTTGATTCTGCTGGTTGGGAAAAGCATGAAACATGCTTGGCAGCTGCAAGGCCACTTTGGTAACTGATGTTGTATGACTTGTATGGTTGAAGTGGTGAAACACTAATTTTTGAGTGTTTCTCAGGACGCTTCTGAGAACTTATCATGGATAAAATGTTGCAGGAACTACCTGCATGCTGTTTCCATGGAATTAGTTGTAGAGATATGAGGTATGCTGTTCATGCTCCCTTGAAGTTCTAGAAAAGTCATGTGTACCAAGTTTTTATTTCTGGTTGGTGAGAATTGAGACATACTTGGCTGCATGAGCCCCTAATTCTGTTGGTGTGTATATGTGTGTTTTATGGTTGGAATGGTGGCAAAATGAGTATCAGAGTGCTTCAGAGGAAGTTTCAGAGTCCCTGAATTGTACTTAATGATCCAGGAAGTTAGTGTAATTTTGATTGATAGTATTGGTTGTAGTGCAACATTGGTACTGGTATGGTTTAAGTCCTGCAGGTATGGGTATGTTGTTTTTGTTGTGTTGTTGTTTTAAGCATAATATTTTGCCATTTGATTTTCAATTAAGCTTTTATTTATTACTTCCTGTCACATAATCCAGTCTGTGCCAGGTGTTGGGTTTTTTGTGACAGGTGTTTGGTATGGTTAAAGGGGGGTTATCTGGTCATTGATTTGGGATTTGAGGTTGTTTTGAATTTAGAGCATAGTTTATGAGGGGTTTGGAATTTATTTGTGAGGTTAATTTGATAAGAATAATAATCAATTAAAAAATGAGTCTGATGGCTATATGATAGGTTGGTTTACCACACTGCGGTAAGTATGCCCTTAGAGCATCTCCAGCAGTGTTTATAAACAGTGTGTAGAGGTAAATTTACCAATGCAGGGCCCAAAATCAACCTCCAGAAGCGTTGCTACGGTGGTTGCTATTTTACATGCGTTTTTAAACTGGCCTCTTGCATTGCTAGATCTTCAAAAGTTTTCTGACCAAGAAACTGGGAAATAGTGGGCCCACCTTGAAAGCACACTCTTGGGCTCTACCCATTGGCCCATTTGGATTTCACAGGTGATGGATTTCACATGAGTGAAATCTTTTTTACCAAAACGGCTTGATGGCACAACAATTTGGGCTGGTAAACTAAAAAGAAGCGCCTGTATTTTACCAAAAATGCTGGAGATGCTCTTAGAGAAAACTGCTATTCACTAAAAATTGTTTCTTGAATTCACCAAAGTTTATATCATAGATGAAATTTGGTTCACACTGTCTTCACCATGGTGGAAAATGGATTTCTGTGGTATTTTCCCAACCCATGAGACTAAATTTCCTTGAATTTTCACACAACTTAAACTGAAACTCACTTGAAATTCACAATTTGGGAAAAATGATATTTCCTAAATTTCCAACCAAAAAAAGTAAGTATGGTGAAGCCATGAGGGTATTGAATTTCTCCTAAATATTGTGCTTTAGTTGAATTTCTTATAATTGGCATTATCTGTTGAACTCTTTTTCCTATTTTTTGATTTTTGATTTTTTCAGCTTGTTTTAAATTCAAAATTTCAAATTTCAGCTAGAGTACATGCAACCAAGTGGACAGTATTTGAACCATAAATGAGGTAAAGCAAGCCCAACAAAATTCTTTATAAATGGTTCAAATAACTCAAACGACACATCTCAATAAAAAATCTCTTGATGTTCTGTTAACATGGGATAACTTATTAATTGGAAAATTTTGAAGGATGGGAGGATGGATGACTTGAAAAAATCTATATGAGAACCTTCCATGCTGACAATGTAGCATCCAGTTGTAGGCTATCAGCCCTTGGTGCTGATGGAAGAGTCAAGGACCAGTAGGAACTAGAGGATTTCTCCCGATGAAAGTGGGCAAATCCCATAGGAGCTCAAGCTAGCTTTCATGCTTGAGAATTGGAGGCAAAACATGCATGGGCAATGAATTTATTGTATCTTTTTATATTTCAGAGAGAAAAAGGAGCAGTTCATATAATGGATTGAAATACAAGTCTATCTCAGTAGTCTATCTTCTTTGATAATTTGATGAAAACTTATTGGGATTAATGGTTCAAGAATTTTAAGGGATCTGATCTAGGAGGAAAGCAAAAAAATAATGAAGAGAAGGCAATTAGAAGACAGTTAGATAAGAGCACAAAGCAAGGATAAAAGACAGATTCAAAAGGATCTTACCAGACAGGGAAAAGACTGAAGAAAGATAAAGAGACAAATCATCAGAGTGTACAAATGAAATGGAAACAAATTGGATCATATGAGTATTTCATTGAAAGAGAAGATAGGAAAAGGAGGAATGGAAAAAGAAGGAAAGTTGAAAGGAGAAAAAGGGTATATAGAAAGAGAAAGACAAGTTTCCAACTTGAAGAGTTTGAGAGGTGAAGAATTGAAGATTGATTTTTTCCTGAGCTTGAATTGGAGTCAATTAAGTTCAAGAGTAGTTCATCAAGTACATGAGATCAGACTTTAAGTATCAGATGCATTGGTAATGAAAAGGAGTCAGGAAGAGGAGGTGAAAGGTGAGTGAAAAAGGATTGAGGTCAGGGGTATGCACATGGTTTAGTTGACATATTTGACATATCTGATTTCTCCAAAAAATAATGGATGGCATCCTTGCACTACAAGGTTGGCCCCCTCTTTATATGTATGGATGTGACCTCCATTAATGTGAATCTGGACTTTGTGTGCCATGCATTTGACCACTGGCATTGGATCCCTTCTCCATCTATGGTTGAGCCATTTTTACCCAATTGGGGTTAATTCTCATCCTATTAGGGAACAATTGGGTGTTAACTGGTGTTTTCTTAGTGGTACAGGGAAAATCCTGGTTTTATGGTCCTGTTAGGAGCCCTATGGGAGTGTGGCCAAACTCCTAGCATCCTCAATTCATGCTTTTCTTGTCCTAGGCTCTTACTGGTATTACTCAAAGAGTTTTAGATTAGGATCAAGGTGATTTGAAGAAGAAAGGGACAAAGTGGGCTTCTGAAGAGCCAATTGAGGAGAAATAGATCTTACTTTTAAAGTCAAGTGGAACTTATCTGATGAGGGGGAAGGCGCCCTTGGGTTTGTATTTTTGGTAAACAGATGCTTTTCATCAATGGTACCAGGAAAGGACAAGTATCTCAGGAAAACTAGAGAAAACCAAAGGGGGCCTAGGAAAGCACGTAAAAGAAAAATAGAGAGCCTCAGAGGGGGCCTGATACAGGATTAATGAGATAGTGAAAACAGTGAGATAGAAATAAAGGTGACTAAATTTTTTAGTTCCAGAATATGAAAAGAAAAATACAACACCAAATTAACTTAAAAATTAAGGAAATAGTTTGAATCCTATCAAAATTCCAGGAATTCATGAGAATGTGGGAGGAGATCATGAGAATGATAGATTTTTTAGATGGAGAATGGATGACAAGAGACCACCTTTTCATGATGAGATGGGGAATGAAATTCTATTTTAAGAGGAGCAACTAGGACCTCAGGTGTAGTTACCTAAGATGATAGAGGACAATGATGTTACTATTTTAAGAGAAGAAACCAGGTCTTCATTCATAGCTGCCTAGAATGATGGGGATAATGATATTAATATTTTAAGAGAAGCTAATTGTTCCTCAGGAATAGCTGCCTAATATGATGGGTAATTGGGGATGATGATGATGATCATGATGATGATGATGATGGTGGTGGTAGAGATAGTGATGGTGATGGAAATGAAGTTGAGATGAATTGGTGACAGTTTTGAATTATGGTGGAGAATGATAGTGTAGAATGTTAATGAATGTGGTTATAGTAAAGATAGAGGGTGGAGAAAGGGAGATATAGAGGGATTATTGAAAAAAGGAGGAAAGGCTTCCAACACGCCAGCCTTTTCAATAGTACATGTAAGGAAAATTTATATGTTTTTGAAGTTGATTTTAAAGTTTATTAAAGGTGGAGATGATCAGAGATCAAGGTTGCAATCAAGGTAGCAAGAAGAGTGGAGGATTTATGAGGAAGATAGAGATAAACTTCACAATTGATTATGGAGATGAATGGTATTGATAGATGAAGGCAAGATGGAAGATGAGCTCAAGGAGGAAGTTGATTGTCAACAACAGGGGTTGGAGATTTTTTGACCATGGCTTTCAATTGATGGGTGATAGGATGAAGGATTGAGGTACAAGTGGAGGAGCAACAAGAAGTTTGAGGAGGAGCAGGAGTGGCAAGATGATGATGGTAGCGGTTGATTCAAGTGACCTCAGACTTGTCCAAGAGCTTATAGAATACCATTCCTGGTTAAGAGCTGGCTCTAGCTCTTTTCTGCAGTTGTGATTTGAAATAGATCAATTGGGAGGAATTATCAAGGGATCTGCAAATAGGGGGTATTGGTTTGTTAGTTTTTGATCTAAGATTGTGAGGTTATTGGAGTCCTGAGGGTGGGATAGAGAAGATAGTCAAAGGGGGTTGTTAGATTTTCAAATAAGATTGGTAATCTCACTGTTGATGAGGACCACCTTCATCCTTTACACTTGAATTGGGACAATGATGAGGAATGTCTAGAGGCTTAAAATGGATTACACCCCAATCTGATGGCTGCCAACAAGGATTAATATTTTCAGAAATCAACGTGGATTGATTATGATCATGATGAAGGTCCCAAGGATTTTAATGGTTTGAATTTGAATTAGGGTTGGTGAGGAGGGAGATGGGATGATGATTTGGAGTGGAGTTTGAGTGAATGATGATGAAGAGTGTGGAAAGTAGGAGAAGGAGGAGGGACACAGGAGGGTAGTAGCTGGGTTTGAAGATGATTTTTGAAAATAGCCATAGGAGACATGGGAAAAATAGTGATTAGGCCACCTCAATAAGCAGCTGGGACCTTATAAAAATATCTTATGGAGAATAATCATGAGGTTGAGGACTGAGTGGATGAATTTAATTGCAAAAGAAAAAGGACAGGTCAATGAATGGAAAGACCTAATTAAATTATGGCAGTGATTGAGAGCATGGAGACATGATGAGGTTGGAGAGTATATATTGAGAAAGGCATCCTAGGATTGATTAAGGGTGAAAATTTGAGCAGGGGAAGAATCCAAGAAAATAGGATTGATCAAAACAGAGCCATGGTTTTATAAGCCATTGATGAATTCAAAGCAGGAGAAGCCAGCAATGACAGTGAGACCAATCTCAGAGAGATGGAGAGCCATCTGATGGAAAAAAAGCCAGGATCAGCACCTAGGATGATGATGAGAAGTGAGTAGGATGAACTTGGTGAATCTGAGGGAAAGAACAAGCAACAAGAACAGGATAGGTGAAAAAAATGATGGCCATGTTGAGGCAGGGTGAGAACCTCTGAGGATCAGCAAGAGTTAGGCAAGAACTCAAATCAGAGGATGAATCAAGTTCATGAGGGGTTTTTGGGGTTTTAGAAAGCTCATTATCAAAGGGTAAATCTTGGGCAATGGTGATAATGATAACTTGAGGTTGATGATCTGTTGATGGGTCTTTGATAGATTGGGTGATTGATCTAATGGTATGATGATTATTTCAGTGATGGATAGTAAAGGTTGATCATTGAATATTCCTGCCGGAGGTTAGTTTGATGTAGTTCTTGATGGTTGTAGAATTGTTTTAGAATAGATGGGGGAGAAGAGGAGGAGTAGATAGGATGATGAAATTATTTGGGCAAGATGGTTTGGATAAGAGCTTGTCAATGAGTGACCTGTGAGGAGCAGGGGTACCTGAGATTGGATTGGGAAGTAGAACAAGGAGTATTTAGTAGTGATTGTGGTTGAGTTGAGTAAGGCACTATGGAATGAGATTAGTGACTTGAGTATTTCACTCAAGAGGATGGAAGCTGGGGCAGAGTGAGCTTGATGAGTTTTAGAGTGGTATTTAGTTAGAATTTGACAGAAAGGATGGGTTTGAAGGATGAAGTTGAAAGCTTTTGAGATGGTAATTGTAAGGCAACCAGTGGGAAAAATGAAGTTGACTGGATAGCTTAGTTTGATGAGTTTTGGCTTTAAACTGTGAAGAGTATGAGATTAGGAGAAAGTTGATTTGAAGAAGAAAGAGACACAGTAAGCTTGTGAAGTGCCAATTGAGGAGAAATGATAGGGCCCAAAAGAGCCAAGGGAGAAGGGACATTAATTGTAAATTCAAGTGGAACTGATATGATGAGGAGGAAGGGGCCCTCCAGTTTAGATGTCTGGTGATCAGATTTTTTTCATTGATGGTCCCAGGAAAGTATCAGTATTGAAGGAAAACTAGACACCAGGGCCAAATTTGGGTCTCTGGTTGACCAGTGAAATGAAGTTACTATATGTGGCCAATGTTGTCTCAAATCAGTATCAAAAGTTTCACCATGAAAACACAATGATTTATTATTTGATTCACCTTTAAATATTTAGGTTTTATTGCGGATTTCACGCTGATGGATAATAAAAGTCAACTGGTTTTCACCTTGGTTGAAAACCAAAGTCAGTCTGGTTTTGCTTTTGTGGAAAATGAAAGTAAAACTGATTTAACACCAAGTCCCAGATGGGATCACAGGCTGACTATTGAATTAATCAGAACACAAAAATAAAACATAAACGCAAGATGGCTCAAATATGGATATGGTGTGACCAACCTTGAACATATTTATTCACAGAAAAACAAGGATTTCAATACCACCATAACCAGAGACAGTCAAATAACCACTGATCAATAGATTATCCTAGGCCGGGTTTTACCTGTTCAAATGAAAAGAAATCCAAGAAAAGTTCATACTCTGGGACATGCACTCCTAATGGTGCACTTGTTTCCAATTATTTAAATACTACTTGAAGATTTCATGAACATTGTAAATCTCATCTTCATCAAATTTACCCATAATAAAAAAATGAAAAATATCTCAAAGAAGTTATTTTCTCAGAAATCTAGTTTCTTTTAATAAAATTGCAATCAATAAAATTGACAAAATTCATCTTGCAACATAAGGCATTGATAGACTGGTTCAATGGGTGCTAAAATACATAGGCACTTACATGTGTGCCACATATGAGTGTATTACAAATGGGATGCAAATATGGGTCTCTATGGCCTATTTGACAATAAAACAGACCATACAGGCCTGTGTGGATGTCACTGATTCGGGAAAACTGGCCTCAAAACATGTGAAATAAGTCATTTGTGACATGGGCCCTCCCGGGACTGCTGGGGTGGATGGGAAATACCAAAAAAAAGGGCTTCAGGGGCCATAATTGAGCCCAATCTGTATTATGGACTGGCTTGAACAGCCCGACTGGCCAGCAGCTGTCCCTGAAAGGAGTCATTTCCCGGTTCTGGCCTTGGAAAACCCAATGGGCCCTTTGCCCACCTTGCAGCCCGCTTGGTGCCACTGTTCCTTGTCATTGGCCCGCGCCGGTGCGTCAAAGGGGGCAGAGGGACTCATTTGGAATCCCTCCACCCCAGCCAGTTGTTGCGGCCGCGGGGGGCGCAAAGATTTCTCCCCCCATCCCCTCACCTCCATTGCCGCAAGGGAGGGGACAAACAGAGGGTTCTGGTCATATCAAAGCAACTGGCGGGGAGGGGGGGGGTGCAATGTTTTCTCCCCCATACCCACACCTCAATTTCCCCAAGGGAGGGGAAAAGCAGAGGGGGCCAGTCGCATTGAAGCAATGGGGGGGCTGATGATTTCTCCCCTCATCCCCTCACCTCAATCCCCACAAGGGAGAGGACAAATGGAGGGTGCCAGTCACATTAAAGCAACCGGCGGGGGGGGGGGCGCAATGATTGCTCCCCCCATCCCCTCACCTCAATCGCCGCAAGGGAGCGGGGCGGTTGCATCAAAGCAACTGGCGGGGGGCACAATTATTTCTCCCCCCATCCCCCCACCTCAATTGCTGCAAGGGAGGGGGCCAATTGCATCAAAGAAACCAGCGTGGGGGGTGCAAAGATTGCTCCCCCCATTGCCTCACCTCCATTTCTGGGAGAGAGGGGACAAATGGAGGGAGCCGGTTGCATCAAAGAAACCGGTGGGGGGGGGGCGTGATGATTGCTCCCCCCATCCCCTCAACTCCACCGCCACAAGGGAGGGGACAAATGGAGGGAGCCCGTTGCATTGAAGAAACTGGCGGGGGGGGGCGCAATGATTGCTCCCCACATCCCCTCACCTCCATTGCCGCAAGGGAGGGGAAAAACAGAGCAGGCCAGTTGCATTGAAGCAACTGGCGGTGGGGGGGACCTGACCACCCTCCAACACACAGAGGCCGTCTCCCCCCCTCCCCCCTCTTTCTGAGGGGGAGGAAGGACATACAAGGTTCTTTGCACCAAAATGCTTGTGTTTGGATTTATGCCTTCAAACACTCAAATTTTGGTGCAATGGTTTTTTTTCAAGTGGGTTTCAAAAAAAACCCTTGCACCAAAATGCTTGTGTTTGGATGCATGCCTCCAAGCACAAGCATTTTGGTGCAACAGTTTTTTTTTGGATTAATTCCACTGAGAAAAAATTAAAAATAAAACAATAAAATAAATAAAAATAAATAAAATAAAACTAAATAAAATAAAAATAAATAAAGTAAATGAATTATAAAATAAATAGATAAATAAATGAAAATAGAATAAATATAAATATAAAAATAGATTAAAATATAAATGTAAATATAGATATAAAAAAAAGATAAAACCAAATAAAATAAATCAAATCAAAAAATAAAATAAATTGAATTAAAGTAAATATGAAAATGAAAATGAAATAAATAAACAAAAAATAAAATAAAATTAAAAATTGAAAATTAAAAAAAATGTTGCACCAAAATCTTTTAGGATTACATTGGCCAAGGTTTCTAATGTAGAATTTTGTTGTTGCTGAAAAGCCAAATATTTTTCACTAGATGCAGCTAGTTATCTAGTGGTTGAATGCCTAGAAATAAGGCTGTTACAATGAATGAAGCCTACCACACCTCCAAAGCACCTCAAGCCATCAAAACCCAGCTCCTCAGCTGCTGATTCAGGTTCAGTGTCAATCTGTTTGTTGGTGTTGAATATACACACTCAAAACCCTAACTCACAGATGATCCAGTTTCTTCTTCTTTTCTTTCCTTCTTCTCTTGTTTTATTTGTTCTTTTTTTCTTACTTCTCTTTCTTCTTCATTTCACATGGCCACACTTCAGACCGCGCTTGCAACTTGACCACTTCCTCAGTGCAAATACTCCATGCTCTAAATGGGGCACCCAGACCACTCTTGCTCAACAACTCTGCTTGACTCATCCGCCTTCAGACCAACGGGGGGCGCTTGTCTTTTCTTCTCTCTTGTAAATTCTTCATTCTATTTTCTTTTTTCTTCATCTTAATACTTCTAATCTTTCTCATTCTCAACTAACCTCAACTTCTCAAACCTCAACTGTCAATACTTCAACCCGGTACCCTTGGCCTTGTAATCCAATCAAGATTTTCTGGTAAGACTAACTGCAACACTTCCAAAGTTCCACCTGACTGCGTATTTAAGTTGACCGCTCATCATCAATCATGAGTTTGTCATTGAAACCTTCCATCCCCTCTCTATCTCTACCAAAACTTTCTCCACTTATGCAATCTACCTAGGCCGTCTTGATGTTTGTTTAATCAATCTCAACTTCTCTTTTTTCTAATTTTTCTTCATTTCTTTCTCACCTACTGATTCTTGTTCTTCCTAGCCCTCTTAAAATCTTGTTTTCTTTTGTTGATTCTTCAATCTTAGCAATCCAACACGGTTAAAAGCTGAAGGCCAGCCCAACCACTCTAACCAAACCAATTGAGGGATCAAGCTTTGGCAACAATGGATTCAAAAAAATCATCCTCAATGCTGCTCTTGAAGCTGTTCCAATTCTCACGGACAAAAACTACTCCATCTGGAAGGATAAAATGACAATGCTACTGAGAATCAAAGGTGTTAAAGAAGCCCTGGAAGAAAATTCTAAAAAGCTTGGTGTGACTGACAACATGGAAATTTTAGAAATCCTCCTCTTGCGCATTGACTCCATCACCCAAAATAATGTGGTCAATCCCTCAAACATCTCCTCTGCTAAACTCCTGTGGCTAACAATTAAGGAAAGATTTGCATCCTCTCAAACCACAAATTGTGCTCAGGTCTTCAACAAATTTCTTTATCAACAGTTCAAACCCAATGCTATTAACTCTTTTATAACCAACACCAAGATCTCCATGAAGAAAATGCTGGACGTGGGAATTGACCTGCTGGACAATATTAACTCATACCTGATCATTTCAAATTCCACTTGTCTCTCCATTCTATTTGTGAACAGATTATGCACTCTGATAAAAACTTCTCAGTTGACCTTGTCCTCAACCACTTGACTCAAATCAAATACAAATCCAAATCTAAGTAAAAGGAGATCAAATCCAATGACACGGCTTTAGTAACTCCTTGGAACCCTAAGAAACCCGTACCTTGCAAACTTTGTTGCAAGAAAGGCTTTCACAATCCCCTCTCTCCCAATCATTCCAAGGAAAAATGCTGGCACAAGCATGGACATCTTGCTCCAGACTGGTGGAAAGAGGCTCAAGCCAACTGGAGAGCGCAACTCAACTCAAATTCAAAAGGCAAGGAGATTTCTCACTACCACGTGCTTCTCACAAGGTGGATCAAGGAAATCAGTCCAAATTATCAAATCATTCTTGACTTTGGTGCATCCTGTCACATTTTCAATTCTCCCAATTTCTTTGTTCATCTCAACAACCTTTCTGGTGACAACTTCATCAATACTGGGAAGGAATGCTTCAAACTTCCCATTAAAGGAAAAGGAACTTTAAAACTAACCTGGAAGAACTCAGTGGTCACATTGACTAATTTTCTCTTTGTTCCAGATTTAGTCATTAATCTCATCAGTCCTGGCAAACTCATCTCATCTAAAGAGTGCTCTCTTGTATCAAATGGTTCCCAATTTCACCTCTACTCCAAGAATACTCCCGTTTTTTTGGGTTTTATTCAAGAAAACCTCTTCATTCTCAACCTTCCCTCTCTTGTTGGCCCTAATCACAAACTCTTCTATCTCTCTCAAAACTTGTTCTCAACTGAAAAGATCAAATATATCCACAAGTCTCTTGGTCATGCCAGTCCTTATTGTCTGAAGAATATTTTCCCCAATCTTTCTTCTGAATTGCTTGCAAATTTCCAATGTGAAGATTGCGTTTTCTCTAAAATCACAAATTTTTCATTCAAGAACACCCAATCACCAACATCTCAACCCTTTGAGAAACTCCACATTTCTCTTATTGGACCTATCTCTCCCTCTTCTTTCAATCATACAAATTACATTATGTCAGTTGTCAACAATTTCTTGGGGTATATCTCAGCCATTCCACTCCAACACAAATCCAATGCTGGTAATCAGCTGAAAATAATTCTTAACAACAAGCCTCAAAAACAAAACTGCTTCCCTGCCACCATCTGCACCAATGGCGGCGGCAAATTCACCTCCTCTGATCTCAAATATTTCTTCTCTTCCAACTCCATCCATCATCTCATCACTGAACCCTATCACCATGAACACAATGTTAAAATTGAGAGAACTAACAGAACTCTTACCAAATCCATACAAGCTATCCTCATAACCTGTGGGCCAAAATCTCCAAAACAGCTTGTCTCACCTTAAACCAAATCCCCCAAAATCCTCATTCCCCTTCTCCTTCTTGTATATTTACTTACAAGACTCTTCCGTACAGTTACTTCCATCCCATTGGCTCAAAAAGTTGCTTACCTAGACACCAAAATTGCCCGCGGCAAAAAATCTAAAGAATGCCAACTCACTGGAAAACTTGTGGGTTATAACTCTAGTTCCTTATTGCATCAAACACTCACCCTGGAAAACACTATTATATCCTCCAAACACGTCAAAATCATCCAGAACCCTACTTCCTCTCCTTCTGCTTTTCCTTCCTCCTCTTCTTCAGATGAACTGCTTTTAATAAAGATGGACAACGATCTTCCTTCTCCTATTTCTTCTACTTCTCTGCCTTCTCTTCTTCCTTCTACTCCCATCCCTTTGTCTTCCACTCCTTCTACTCTGTCACCTCAGTCCAAGGAACACTTTTCCAATTCCTCTTCTGAATCTTCCAACGTTTTGGCCAGTCAGCTAGACCCCAGATAAAAATTGAGGGACGGGTCCTCTCTCCATCCTCCTCAACGTTATTGTTATCACCACTACTAAGTTACTTGCACTTTTCAACAAGCAAAAAGATGTCACAACTCTCTCAAGTGGGACGCCTCCATGGATACCAAACTCAATGGTATTGAAAGCCTTGAAGTGTGGGAAAATTATGAAGGGCCACAACCCATCAATTCTCTAAACACAACCTGGGTTTATCAACTCAAGGAAAACTGCCATGGCAATCCTCTTGTATACAAAAGCCAATTATGCGTTCAGGGATTCAATCAAATCTTTTGACTAGACTACCAGGACACCTTTTCACCCACCGGGAAAGCGGCTTCTCTTTGAATGGCACTTCTTTTTGGTCTATTCCACTCTCTTCCAATAATTCAACTTGATTTCAAGAGCCCCTTCCTCTATGCTCCTCTATCCGAGAAGGTTATCATCAGAACAACCAAAGGATCAAAAAGAAAATCCAAGTACCTCATTCTGAAGAAATCACTTTATGGTCTCAAACAAGCTCCAGCAAATTGGTTTCATACTCTTACAGCCTGGATATGCAAACAAGGTTTTCACAAATCAATCTCCAACCCATGCCTTTAAATCCACTCAGAATGAAAATCAGTCCTATTCTTCCACTTAGACAACCTCATTTTGGTGGACCCCGGTAACAACTTTCAAACAGCCTTTCTCAAGTGTTTTCCAAACTCAAGTCACCACAAACCCAAAACAATCCTGGGCATGAAGTACAAACAAACAGACAAAAAGATCATGCTTTCCCAACCAAAAAAAATTGAGCAAGGTCTGGAAGAACTCAAAATGAGCAACTGCAATCCATCCTCCATTCCACTCACAGTCAATGCAAATCTGACCACTGCCTCAGATGAAGAACATGAGGAATTCAAAGCTCTCAAAATTCACTATAGATTGGCCCTATTTCTCATGAATTATATAGCTTTCCTCACTCAAACAGACCTCATTTTTGCTGTCTCCAACCTGGCTTGATTCTGAAAAAACCCCGTAATTTGCCACTGGAGGGAAGTCAAGCGTTGCTGGAAATACCTCAAGACCACAAAAAACCTCAAGCTCACTCTTCAAATCAACAGGGTAAATACCCAAATTGAATGTTTCAGTGACACCACCTGGAGCAATGACTTAGAAACTCAAAGCTCTTAATCAGGTCATTTATCACTTCTCTTTGGTTGGCTCATCTCATGGAGCAGCTACCAACAAAGAAATGTCACTCACTCTACTACAGAAGCTGAACTCAACCCTTTATTCAACTCCTTTCTGGAAGCCATTTGGATGAAAGAACTAGTAGCGGAACTCTGGAAGAAAGAAATCAAACCAAGTATCCACTAAATCAACAATAAGGGCCTTGACAACAAGCTCAGAAAATTTGGTAGTAACTCCAAGACTTCCCACATTGACATCAAGACCAAACCTCTATGGTAGGAGCTCTCTTGAGGTAATCTCATCATCAAATTAATTCCCTCTCCTGAGATGAAGGCCAACAGACTCACTAAGTATCTTCCCTCAAACACGCTGGCAAATCTGCTCAACCTCATCAACCCTGCACACTCTGCATTGCCTTCAGTCCTACCAGCCACAGGGGGTGTTGAATATATGCAATCACAACCCTAACTCACAGATGATCCAGTTTCTTCTTCTTTTCTTTCCTTCTATTCTTGTTTTCTTTTTTATTCTTTTTATTACTTCTCTTTCTTCTTCATGTCACATGGCCACACTCAAGACTGAGCTTGCAACTTGACCACTTCCCAAGTGCAAATACTCCATCCTCTAAATGGGGAACCCGGACCACTCTTGCTCAACAACTCTGCTTGACTCATCCAACTTCAGACCACTGGGGGGCGCTCATCTTTTCTTTTCTCTTGGAAATTCTTCATAATATTTTCTTTTTTCTTCATTTAAGTACTTCTACTCTTTCTCATTCTCAACTCACCTCAACTTCTCAAACCTCAAATGTTGATACTTCAACCCTGTACCCTTGGCCTTGTATTCCAATCAAGCTTGTCTGGTAAGACTAACTGCAACACTTGCAAAGTTCCACCTGACTGCATATTTACGTTGACCGCTCATCATCAATCATCAGTCTGTCATCAAACCCTCCCATCCCCTCTCTATCTCTACCAAAACTTCCTCCACTTACGCAATCTACCTAGGCCGTCTTGATGTTTGTTTACTCAATCTCAACTTCTCTTTTTTCTACTTTTTCTTCATGTCTTTCTCACCTACTGATTCTTGTTCTTTCTAGCCCTCTTAAAATCTTTTTTTCTTTTGTTGATCCATCAATATTAGAAATCCAACAGTTGGAAGCCACAAAACCGAAATTTAAAACGTGGGTGAGAGGAAGGAAATACCCTGGTGAAATAAAAACAACCTACCTTTAGATTTGAAAAACAAAAATGTGAACGTATTGCTAAAATATTACAGCTGGTTTCATTGATCTTCAGGTTCATCAGACTTCAGATGTGTGCTTATTTTTTTGAAATTTGCAAACAACTTTGAGATTAATCAGAATTTACTTGTCACTATTTGTTAGAATTGTTGATCACCAGTTTTAAGGCTGGGGTATTCCAGTAAACAATTTTTTGATTTGGTATGTTTTATACATCATTACTTCCAAGGTGAATTCCAAGTGAGTTTCAGTTTCATTAATGTGGAAGCTGAAGTGAATTCCAGTTTCTGAATTTCAGAATTACCAGTGACATCCATTTTCCACCATGGTGAATAATGTGTGAATTATATTTTTTTTCAATGCAAACTTTGGTGAAGTCAAGATTCTTCATTGGTGAATAGAAGTTTCCTTTAAAGGGAGTAAATGGGTCAGGAAATGGGACTGGATGGTGACATGGAGTCACTGGCCAGCCAGATACCTCAATTTTCCCGTGGTGTAGAGAAACCAAACTTCGGACTAAGGAAGCAGTTTAAAGAAAGCTATAGATCCCCAGAGGGGGGCTGAGACAGGATTAATGAGATAATTAAAAAAGTAAGATAGAAATGAAGGAGACTAAATTTGTTAGTTTCAGAATATGAAAATAAATAGACAACTTAAACCATTGTGGAATTAGATTTGCCTTTCCTGTTTAAACAATGGAGCCAGGGTAAATATTGGGTTAGTGTCATTTAATGTCTTAATTTGCTTCCATTTATGTAGCTTAATGCTTCACTTTAAAGCAATGGTATTTATCCTTCACTGCACAGAGAGCTGTCATTATTTTTGGGTTATCTCTTTGTATTGGCCCTTTGTGTCACTTTTTTTCCAACATCCTCCCATGCTAGTTGCTCAAATGGTTCTATTCACATGGAGCATTTTCATTGCATGTTAATTCTGAAATGTGGCAGAGGCTCCATCAGAAAATAAGCCAGTTTTTCTGCTGTGGGTATTTGCTTGATGGGGATGGTATTCTCCTTAACCAACTCATGTATGAATTGAATTTTTGTATCAATGTTCTTGCTCCAAAATTCATTTTGGATGACTTGGGCTATTTCAAAGTCAAATGCTCCCTTGTTCTCTGTGGTAACCAAAATTGCTTTGTAACTAGTGTTGGTGGCCCCCCTGATAAGACTTCTTAGCCAAATTTCCTGCTTTCTGGTGTTGCTGAGAACCTTATAATTTGCCACTGTGGTCAAAAAGGACACCATATTTTTCTGGTATGAATTCCACAAGATTATTTACTTCTCAATGAAGACCATGATTCCTGTTCTGTAAACCAAAGAAATCTGCATTTCACTTTTTAACAAGTGCCATCATGCAGCTCATACCCAATATATGACAAAGCTCAGTTAAAGCTCAGGACAAGCTCAGGTAAAGATTTATGCAAGCTGCAATGCACAGTGACTGTGCAGAGAAAAATTGTTATAACATGAACGTACCTCCAATTAGAGATTGGAGAGAGCTTCAACCAGAGCTTCCTTGATGGCACTTTCTAGCAATTGTCATCAATTGTTTTGTGGTGTTAATGTCTGGTTTATTTGCAGTTGGCCCAGTCTGATTCCAAATATATGTGTGGTTCAACATCCTCTTGCTTGGAGTATGTCAGTCATTCTTTGCTTGTGGTACCTAAATGACTGTGTTTCTGAAAGGCAATGCTTCACCCCTGTTCAATTGAGATTCTGCAATAGGAAGGTGACTTCCATTGAAATGTCAGGTTGGGTCAGAAAGCTAAGTTAGTTTAGAAATACTATTATTTCCTGGTAATTTGCACACATCTTGAGGAAAATTCCATGATCCTGGCTTGTGGCTGGTCCAAGTTTGATGCCAGTTTTAATAGGTATATTGGCTGGCGCAAGGTTGATGCCAGGTTTAATAGGCATCTTGGCTGGCATGGCCTCTTCCAGGTTGAATTAACATAGTTTCCAATCAAAATATTGTGATTGATCTATCTTGATTTTACTAGGGCCTTGCCAGATGTTCACTCCCAGGGGAAATTATGCCTCACCAAGGTATTTAATTTGGGTATCTGAATCAATGCCTGCATTGAATCAAAGAGATTCATGAGCCATTATTACCAAGGCATCAAAATTTGCAAATAAAAATGTTCCTTGGCACTTATCATTGATTTTTTTAAGAGGCTTCAGGGGTTTTTTATTGCAATGGTGAAACCAGCATTAATCATGAAGGAAATTTGCCTCTGGTCCCCCAGCAGAGAAGATTTATTGAGGTAATATATGGCCTTCTTGAGCTCCCAAACCGTTCCCTTGAAATCTAAGTATCCAGGTGGCTGCAGTAGCATAACTTGCTTGTTCAGGGAGAATTTAAAGAGCACACTTGTGACTTAAAGTTGGTGGATTAGGAAAACCAGCTTTATTTTTAATGAAAATAGGAAAAACAGGGTTGCAATTCAGCCAGTTTGGGAATAAAATAGGTAAAAATTAAGTCCTTGGATTTGGAAGAAGACCTGGGCCAAGATCCTTGCCTTTCTTTTGAAAACTTTGTTTCTTGGTCCAAGCTTTGTTTTTTAAGGCAATTTCAATGGGATGGGGTTGTCTTCCGCCATTTGCTTTCATTCTAACAATATTTTTTGAGTATTCATATTCTAAATCACTCTTTCTCCCATGTGTTGCCATTTTTTTCAGTTGCCAAAGATCATGGCCTCCCTATTGTTCTTAAAGTTTCTCACTGCTGCCATCATTGTAACTGCAGCAGCCTCCTGGTGGTCCTTTATGGATAGGTCTGTATGGCTTCTTGTGAGATGAAGCTGTTTATGAGAGTTGGGTGTTGTGGTTGTCTAAGGATGAGCCTGAGTAACTTCCCTGGTGGTTCTGCTGCTTTGTTTTTGCTTTTAAATGCACTTCTGTCTTCTTGTGCCATGCCCTGGTCTTCCAAAACATCGTCTCTTTTGGTGGGTTGGTTGTGTTTCTTGTGGAATGAAAAATAAAGGATTGTGCTGGACAACAATTCTGTTATTTGGCTGGGGTTTTGGGTCTGGATGGATGGCTTTTCCCTGATGGAATTTGGATGCATCAAATTAAACATGTTGGGTCTGGATGATTTTTAGGTAACCTCCCCACAGCATTCTATAAACTGTGCATTTTTAATTATATCCTAACATGGTACCTTTCCATGACACTGGCAGAAAGTTTGATCATCTCAGGTGGTTGGTTATGACCACCCAGGACCTACATCCAAAATCTTGAAAGAAGAGGATATTGGCTGTTCTATTAAACATAGGCTTTTGAGGGTATCTGGTGGTTCTCCCCAGAAAGGGAAGTGCATTTGAATTTTTTTTGCCTGTGAGAGTGCAGTCTTTCCCCATCACTCTTTTTCAAGGTTTGATCCTAGCAGGAGGCATTAATTCAAGTGGATGATGGCATGATTTCCTGTTCCTGCTATCCCCTTGTGCTGCAGTGTGTACGGGAATTCAATGTTGTGCTGGATCCTGCAGACAAGGAAATGTTGTGTGATTGGGAAGCTGATGAATTTGCTGCTTAAATTTCTCACTATTTTATTGATTTTCCTGCAAGTTTGGTTTTCCATGAGATGCTTGTACCACAAGATTGGTTTGAATTTTTTGCTCTTGTTTTTCAAGAGTGTAAGGTGGATATAACCACTGAATTGATTTACTATGATGAGGGAAAAACTGTGCTCTATTGTTTGTGAATGCAATTATGGAGCCACATATGTTGGTGTGGATCACCTCAAGCTGATGCAACATCTGGTGGAAATTTCCCTTGCAAGGTAGTTTGTTAATCTTACCTTTCATACACACTGGACATGAATGGACTTGGCTGATTGGATACCCAAGATACTTACTATCTCATGTCAAACTCTTGGGTGGCCTATACCTACCCCCTTGCTTAGATATACCTAATGGGTTTATTCATGGGTATATTTTTGTGTAGGTTTTTTATTTTTTATTTTTTATTTTTGCTTTTTATTTTTGCTTTTTCTTGTTTTATTTTTTTTATTTTTTTATTTTTTTATTTTTTTATTTTTTTATTTTTTTCTTTTTCTTTTTTCTTTTTTTCTTTTTTTCTTTTTTTCTTTTTTTCTTTTTTTTCTTTTTCTTTTTCTTTTTTCTTTTTTCTTTTTTCTTTTTTCTTTTTTCTTTTTTCTTTTTTCTTCTTTTCTTCTTTTCTTCTTTTTTCATTTCATTTTCATTTCTTTTTCATTCTTTTTCATTCTTTTTCATTCTTTTTCATTCTTTTTCATTCTTTTTCATTCTTTTTCATTCTTTTTCATTTCATTTCATTTCATTTCATTTCTTTTATTTTATTTTATTTTATTTTATTTTCTTTTATTTTCTTTTCTTTTATTTTATTTTATTTTATTTTATTTTATTTTATTTTATTTTATTTTATTTTATTTTATTTTATTTTATTTTATTTTATTTTCTTTTTTCTTTTCTTTTCTTTTCTTTTCTTTTCTTTTCTTTTCTGTTCTTTTCTTTTCTTTTCTTTTCTTTTCTTTTCTTTTCTTTTCTTTTCTTTTCTTTTCTTTTCTTTTCTTTTCTTTTCTTTTCTTTTCTTTTCTTTTCTTTTCTTTTCTTTTCTTTTCTTTTCTTTTCTTTTCTTTTCTTTTCTTTTCTTTTCTTTTCTTTTCTTTTCTTTTCTTTTCTTTTCTTTTCTTTTCTTTTCTTTTCTTTTCTTTTCTTTTCTTTTCTTTTCTTTTCTTTTCTTTTCTTTTCTTTTCTTTTCTTTTCTTTTCTTTTCTTTTCTTTTCTTTTCTTTTCTTTTCTTTTCTTTTCTTTTCTTTTCTTTTCTTTTCTTTTCTTTTCTTTTCTTTTCTTTTCTTTTCTTTTCTTTTCTTTTCTTTTCTTTTCTCTTTCCTTTACTTTCCTTTTCTTTTTTCTTTTTTCTTTTTTCTTTTTTCTTTTTTCTTTTTTCTTTTTTCTTTTTTCTTTTTTCTTTTTTCTTTTTTCTTTTTTCTTTTTTCTTTTTTCTTTTTTCTTTTTTCTTTTTTCTTTTTTCTTTTTTCTTTTTTCTTTTTTCTTTTTTCTTTTTTCTTTTTTCTTTTTTCTTTTTTCTTTTTTCTTTTTTCTTTTTTCTTTTTTCTTTTTTCTTTTTTCTTTTTTCTTTTTTCTTTTTTCTTTTTTCTTTTTTCTTTTTTCTTTTTTCTTTTTTCTTTTTTCTTTTTTCTTTTTTCTTTTTTCTTTTTTCTTTTTTCTTTTTTCTTTTTTCTTTTTTCTTTTTTCTTTTTTCTTTTTTCTTTTTTCTTTTTTCTTTTTTCTTTTTTATTTTTTCTTTTTTCTTTTTTCTTTTTTCTTTTTTCTTTTTTATTATATATTTCTCATTTATTTTTATTTAGGGCATTATTTTTTTCACAGGTGCTACCCTTAAACTCATGGGGGTACTACGTCCCTGCAATGTCCAGTATACACAAACAAATCCTTGTTTAAACAGGCGTTTGAGAAAATTTTCTTTGACATCCTAACAAAGAAGGAATGTAGATAGCTGTCTTGAACTCTTATGGCTAACCTTTTCTAATTTAGGGACCTGTTCAACCCCTCAAAAAATCCAGTCAAAAAATTAACAAAATCCACAAAAACAACCCCATTTTTGGAGGTATTCCTTTGGCTTTTGGCTTAAGTTTTTTTGGCACTTTGGGCTCTCCCATCATTTATCAATCAGCTGAAGAGCTTTTATTGTTTTTCTTGAGATTTTTTGGATGTATCCTTTGCCTCCAAAAATTGGATCAAAGGTAAAAACACTTCAAAATAGCATATCCTTTTCAAAGTTTTTTTCCCTTTCTTGAATCAATTTTTCTCTCAATTTCTTTTGGAAAAATTTAAGATTAAAATCAAAAACATGAATTAAAAATTTGGCTGAGATTTAATTATAGGTTTAACCCACCAAATATTCATCACAATTAAAATAATTAAAAATAAATGGGGTGGTCTTTCCTTATTTCTGCATTCTTTGTTATGTTTAGGTATGAGCATTCAAAGTATTTGAAGTTCAAAGTTTAAAAAAGGCCTCTCACAGTTTTCAAATATATATTTTTTATTAATTTTTGAAGCACTATTTGTGACCTAAAAACCAAATCCAAAAAGGAGGGCAACAAACCCCCCTCTGGGCTTGGGTCCGCTTTTTTGAGCCCTCCATGCATAAAACCCTAACCATTTGTATTCAATATGAGTTTGAAATTTTTAAAGGCCCTTTTGGAGCACTCTGGTCCTCCCATCATCCATAAAAGAAACCTCCTCCACCCACCCACCCCCACCCATCACTGTTGAGGATGTAATCCCTGTTGAGGGAAATATTAGGGCAAATATTGCTTATATCAATCCAAATCCATTACCAAAGGAAAGAGAAGGAAATTTGGATCATAATGGAAAAAAGAATTATGTAAATAAGTTTAATAACAAGGAAGTTATTAAAGATTCAATTCCTGTGAAACACAACACAGGAATGTCACAGAGGCTCAGCCTCATTCCGGTGACTCAAGCAGAGGAGCAGGACTACGGCTCCAATGAAGAAAATCAAAGGAAAAGAATAGATGAAATGCATCTATGGATTAAGAATGAAATTTACCAACTAAATATTGATAAACCATACCAAGAAGGGAAAAGCCAAAGCAAAGTAGAAAAGCCTGATGTCTTCAGGTTCACCGCTATTCCAGCTGTAACACCTAGAAAGAGAAAGGTGCATTCCAAGTGGGCTTGGAATAAAAAGCACCGCCCAATAAATGCTATTGAGCATTTCAAATTCATAGCAGTCCCGGTTGTCACTCCAAGGAAGAGAGTGATACATAGTGCTATTAAGACAAAGAGGAAGAAAGCAATGTTGCTTTAATCCTCATGTCGTAAATGTCTTTTCCGTCTCTTCCTCCCTTATTGTAAATATCTTTCATCTTGTATTCATCTTGTGATTCCAGTCTTGTTGATGAGAGGCCCCTTCAATATAAAAGGACCTCTCATCCACCCACCATTTGTATGGAGACAGATTCGTGATCTCTTGTTACATTATTATTACCAATCAATATTATTTAGTATTTCATTATTAACTCCTCCACCGCCCAAATTGCTAATCGCGACACATTATCAGTACCACAGCAACCTCCATCACCGACGCCACCTTTGCGAAGGTAGCAACTTGCAAACCAAAAGGATACCAAGCACCACTCTCATCGCTCCCATTGTCGACGACATCCTTGCAAAGGATTAGTCAATACCAACATCAGATCTATCGCCGGAACCAATAAGAGACTTGCATCAACCCTTTCATCACCAAACGCATTGTCAAAAAAGATTTTTTTTTTAAAGTAGCTTGTAATACATTTTTTATTGCCAACATCGATCATCGCAAATTTTTTTCTTCATTCGTTCCATCCAATAGTTACCGCGAACCATGGCCGAAGCAACAAACTCCGCATATGGTTTAAGCTCGCGGGTGTTGCTCAACAGCAACAACTACTTTGTGTGGTTGACTCTGCTCGAGAGCGAGCTCGACAATCTAGGGTGCCTCGGTATAACAACGGGCGACCCGACAAAGACAAACCCGGAGATGGAGCGCAAGGGCTACCATCTCCTAATCCGGTACCTAAATGAAGAGATGCTTGGCTTCGTCGCCGACGTCCTCAAACCCGAAGAGAAAGGGAGCGGTTCCATTTTATGGACGCACCTAAAGAACAAATTCGCGGGCAACAGTAGCCACGCAAAGAATGTGGCTTATAACAACCTCCACAACGTGAGTTTCCACAACTCACAGCAATTTATTGCTGATATGCGGAAGGCAATCTCAAGGTTTAGATCCTCTGGGCTCAAGATGGACTCCGAGTGTCTGTCTTTGAACATCCTTCAGAGACTGCCTAGGGAATTTGAGTCTCTGGTGAGAATTATTTCTCAAATGAATCCCATTCCGGATGAAGAAGAGGTGTTGAGCAGAATTGAGAAGGACAGCACTCAGTTCAACAGAAAGGAGAAGAATAACCAAGCCTTGTTTACCAAGAATTTTGGTAAAAAGACATTCAATAAAAAGAATGTAAAGTGTTACAAGTGTAACAAGATTGGCCATATTGCCAATGAATGTAAGTCTGGTCAAGGGAATTCTGCTAAAGGGTTTGAATCAAAAAAGAGGAATTTTTACTCCAAAAAGGATGAAGTGGAGGAAGTAACCAGTCTTATGGCAAAAAGATCAAAAATTGAAGACCTTTTTACCACTGAACCTTTTGTGGAAGAAGAGGAAGGGTTCAAAAGAAAACTCAGTAACAGTAATGAGGCAGATCTGACCAAGTATCCATTTGTGGATAATGAAGAAGGGTACCTTGCTGATGTGAGTAAACCTTTTACCAATGATAGTCAGCAGAATCACCTGACATGTGGCCTGTTTTCCAATAAAGATAGAGGATCAAGTGGAATACTAGTGGATTCTGGCTGTACTGATCATATGTTTAACAAGAAAGACTACTTTCATAGTTTTGAGCCACATAGTGGTGTTTTAAATATTGGTGAAAAAGGGAGAAGCATAAACATCCAAGGAAAAGGTTGTGTTAAACTTGCAACAGAGAATTATGGCCCTGTTCAATTTAAAGAAGTTTATTTTGTTCCTGATTTACCATATAACTTGTTGTCTCTGAGTTGTTTATGGAACAAAGGTTGTCAGATTGAGAACTTAGTTAATAAGTTTCAAGTCAAGAATGACAAGAAGATAGTGTTTGATGGCATAGTTAAATCAAAGTTATTAGAGGCAAAACTTCATATGGAAGGGATAAGTGTTTACTCATCTGTGGTACACAGAAGATCTGGCCACAAAGGAACTGATGAGAAATGTGAAAGTTGTAAACTAGGAAAGATGACCAGAAACAAGTTCTCTAAGAAGAGAGAAAGAACAGAAGTAGTAGGAGAAGAATTCTCCATTGATTTGGCTGGACCATTCAATCCCATGTCTTTGGGAGGCTCAAAGTACTTCATTAATCTAGTAGACACTGCTAGCAATTTTTCCTGGGTAAAACCCATCAGAAATAAATCTGATACAGCTGATGAGATAAAGTATTTGTTCAAGAAATGGGAAAGACAAGGAGTCTTGAAGAAACTCAGAAGAGTTATAACTGATGGAGGAGGTGAATTCTTAGGAAACGAATTTGAGGATATCCTGAAAGAGTTTTGAATAGAACATATTACAACCACCCCTCATACCCCACAGAACAATGGAATTGTGGAAAGAATGAATAGGACTCTTATGGATAGAGTCAGGACCATCATGATAGATGGAAACTTGCCCAAGTTTTTGTGGGATGAAATACTCTCAACAGTTAGTTATTTACATAACATTATTGATTAAGGCAAAGGTTGCCCATATGAGAGGTTTATGGAGAAAGCTCCAAACACTAAGAAGTTAAGGGTAATAGGATGTCTATCCTATTTCAGTGTGCACCACTACAATGATTCTGGAAAATTAGATGCCAGATGTGGAAAAGGAGTTTTAGTAGGATATGACTATATGAGTACCTCCTATAGACTATATGACATTGAACACAGGAAAATTATTAGGACAAGGGATGTTAGATTTGAAGAAGAATTGTTTCCCTTAAAGACAAAACATGATGATTTTGTTCATCCCCCAATTGAACACTTGAATAAAACCAAGTCAGAAGAAGTAAGCAGTGAGCTTAAGGGGTCAGAAGATATTAGGCAATCAGAAGAAGCCAGCAATGTGCATGTAAATCCAGAAGGGATTGAGAAGCCAGAAGAGAAGCATTTGGTCAAAGAACCAGTGAAGAAGAGTCAGAGGAATAAGAGAAAGACTGACAGATATGGTGAATGGAAGGCACATTGTGAAGTTGTTGATAACATTGAAGAAGTTGTTCAAGAAGAACAAGAGATAATGGCATTTAAGGCATCATTTGAGATGGAGAACAATGTAGTTCCAAATAGCATTAAGCAAGCTATTAATTTGCCAGATAGGCAAAAGTGGAAGCATGCCATATTTGAGGAATTAGACTCATTAGAGAATAACCAAGTTTTTGAGGTTATAAGAAGAGAAGAGGTTGAAAAAGAGAAAACCTTAGTTGGAACCAGATGGGTTCTAACACAGAAGTTCAATGAGTTGGGGCAGCTACAAAGATACAAAGCTAGGTGTGTAGCTCAAGGATTTAAACAGAAAGAAGGTATTGATTATCAGGAAACCTTCTTCCCAACTGGAAGATTATCAACTTTAAGATATTTATTTGCATTAGCAGCTCACAGAGGTGAGGAGATAAGACAAGCAGACTTTGTCACAGCATACTTGAATTCTAGTTTAGAAGAAGATGAGACAGTCTATATGACAATACCAGAAGGGTTTAAGGAATGGCTTGTTGAGACAAAGCCTGAAGCATTGAGAATGAAGCATATAGATGCCTTCTTGAGGGGGGGGTAATACTGAGTATGTACTCAAACTCAAGAAGTCATTATATGGACTTAAGCAAGCAGCAAGATCTTGGTATAACACAATTGCCAAGTGGTTAGATTCAAAGGGTTTTCAAACAAGTGAAGCAGACCCATGTTTATTTATTAATAATGGCACAATCTTATTTGTGTGGGTAGATGAAATCATAGTCATTGGACCAAAGAAGGAAGAACTGTTGAATGAGATCAAGAAGGATTTCAGAATTAAGGACTTAGGAAAGGCCCAACATGTTCTAGGAATGAAGATAACCAACAGACAAGATGGGTCAATCAGAGTAGACCAAGAACATTAGGTTAAGGGTTTAATCAAAAAGTACAATATGGAAGATGCAAAGGTTTTTGGAACACCACTCCAATCTAATGTGAAGTTGGAGAAAGCTACTGATGATGAAATTGAAGAATTTAAGAAATCAGGCCTTGACTACAGAGCAGCTTTAGGATCTTTGAATTATTTGTCTCAATGTACAAGACCAGACATAACTTATACTGTAGGGATCCTCTCTCAACATTTAGAGAATCCTGGAATGCAACATTGGAATGCATTCAAGAGATGTGTTAGATATTTGAAAGGAACTCAAAATTTAGGCCTTGAGTATCCTGTTGGAGGTGATTTTAACCTTGTGGGTTATTCTGACTCAAGTTGGGCAGAAGATGATTTAAAACAATCAACAAGTGGTTTTACCTATTTTCTTGGGAATAGATTGATTTCTTGGAGATCAAAGAAGATAGCAGCAATAAGTGTATCATCAACTGAAGCTGAATACAGAGCTTATCTCTCTGCAGCTCAGGGGGCAAAATGGATAAGGAAAATATTAGAAGACACTTATAAGCCTCAAGCTTATGCTCTAATCTATTCTGATAATCAAGGTGCCATAAAGTTGGCAAGTAACCCAGTTTTTCACTCCAGAACAAAACACATTGATGTTCATTACAATTACATCAGAGAAGCAGTAAAATATAAGGAAGTAGCATTAGAATATGTTCCAACTGCAGATATGACTGCAGACATAATGACTAAAGCATTGGATAGAACCAAACATATAAAGTTTTCCATAGATATGAATTTAATTCCCCCTACAGGATTAAGGGGGGGTGTTGAGGATGTAATCCCTGTTGAGGGAAATATTAGGGCAAATATTGCTTATATCAATCCAAATCCATTACCAAAAGAAAAAAAAAGGAAATTTGGATCATAATGGAAAAAAGAATTATGTAAATAAGTTTAATAACAAGGAAGTTATTAAAGATTCAATTCCTGTGAAACACAACACAGGAATGTCACAGAGGCTCAGCCTCATTCCAGTGACTCAAGCAGAGGAGCAGGACTACGGCTCCAATGAAGAAAATCAAAGGAAAAGAATAGATGAAATGCATCTATGGATTAAGAATGAAATGTACCAACTAAATATTGATAAACCATACCAAGAAGGGAAAAGCCAAAGCAAAGTAGAAAAGCCTGATGTCTTCAGGTTCACCGCTATTCCAGCTGTAACACCTAGAAAGAGAAAGGTGCATTCCAAGTGGGCTTGGAATAAAAAGCACCGCCCAATAAATGCTATTGAGCATTTCAAATTCATAGCAGTCCCGGTTGTCACTCCAAGGAAGAGAGTGATACATAGTGCTCTTAAGACAAAGAGGAAGAAAGCAATGTTGCTTTAATCCTCATGTTGTAAATGTCTTTTCCGTCTCTTCCTCCCTTATTGTAAATATCTTTCATCTTGTATTCATCTTGTGATTCCAGTCTTGTTGATGAGAGGCCCCTTCAATATAAAAGGACCTCTCATCCACCCACCATTTGTATGGAGACAGATTTGTGATCTCTCTTTACATTATTATTACCAATCAATATTATTTAGTATTTCATTATTAACTCCTCCACCGCCCAAATTGCTAATTGCGACAATCACCCCCCATCACCACACCAGACCAGACCAGAGCGGACCACACCATACCAGTCCAATCCCCCCATTACCACACCATATCACACCATACCACACCATACCACACCATAAAACACAACACCACTTCTCACTCCATTTCTACTCAAAATCTTCCTGAATCATCAACTCAAATCTCAAATTCCTTTCCAAACAAAACATAACTTTTCATAATGTCTCAAGAAAACATCCACCCACTTTTCAGAACTGCCTCACCTGGTCCATCCAAAAATTATCTTGATGGAAAAACCCCAATTGAAGATTTAATACCGGAAATTTGAAATTCTTATTTTTTGTACAGAATCAACAATGTGGATGGAAACATCACTTATTTATTCATTTAACATGCTGATTCCATAAAACTTCTAAAAAAATTCCCTACTCTTCTCATGATGGACTGCACATATAAAACAAATAAATTTGGGATTCCTCTTCTTCATATTGTTTTTTGGTAAACAACTCTTCAAGAACTTTCTCAGTTTTTCTCCCTTTTTTATCCCAAGAAAAAAAAAGATAACTATGAATGGGCCCTCAATCAACTTCAGGAAATATTGGAACATCATGAACCCAGGGTTATTTTGACAGATAAAGAACAAGCTTTAATTAGTGCCATAGAAAATTTTTTCCCATCTTCTCATCAAATTCTCCATCTCTGGCATATTCTTAAAAATATTCAAACCCACTGCAGGAAGAATTTCAAGTCTGAAGATTAATGGAAGCTATTTCAGAAAAACTGACACCAATTGGTCAACTCCAAATCTGAAGATATTTATCAGAAAAATGTCACCAAACTTTATCTAGTCTGGAATGCTCCCACATTAGACTACCTCCTTGAAAACTGGGCCCCAATCAAAAAAAAAATTTCTCTTACTTGACCAACAAATACTCTCATTTTGGAAATACAAGTAAATCAAGAATAGAAGGCCTTCATTCTTACATCAAACACTTCATCAATTCCTGTACTGGCTCCTTTTCCAATGTTGTTGATAAGATATATAATTTTATTAAATTCCAAATTCATGATAGAGTTATTGAGTCCTCAAAGGAAGGTTTCAAGGAGCTGATTGGTTTGCCTCACTGTGTAGATCATCTTTCTGGAATGATCAGCCATTATTCCCTCAAGACCATTCACTCATTCAATCAAGTCTCTGAATGTTCCACAACTTGCATCAACTGTGATCATACTTCTTATATGGATATACCATGTGTTCAAAAAGGAAAATCAGCTATCTTCAAGGGTGAAATTTTTCAAATTGAGGATTTCAATTGTCAATGGCCTGTCAAACCCCCCTTTTCAGTAAGTTTTTTTTTCTTTACACAAGTTCAAATGAATAATATTCTGATTAATTTCTAAATTTCTTTCTGCAGTTAACTTCCAGCCTATACTCAAATGAAGAATCACCCAGCCTTGAACATCCCTCAAGGTCAACCAATGAAAATAGATATCTTACTGAATTGTTTGAAGAATTACAAAAATTGCCATTTGGAGAACAAAATTATTATCAGGGTGAAACACAGAGGCTTTACACTTGCAAGTATCAAATTGTTCTGATTCAAGAGCCCAATCCTACTCAAAGATTCAAAGTAAGAGGAAAAACCAAAGGAGAAGCACATAAGTTCAAGAAGATCACCTCTCTGGACCAGCTCCAATAAACATGTGGATGAAGTTCCCATGCCATGGCTTTCTTCTTGCTGAAACTTATAAGTGTCCAGTGGTTCTTTTTTCTTCTTTAATGCCTCAAACATATCTTCCTCTGAATTCCCTCCCCACTCCAAATCATAAATCATCTCCTATTTGCTTAATTCTTATAGAAGCTTTCAAACATACAAGTTCAAGTCCAATCATTTGCAAACCCCCAAATTTGATCCGCTGTGGAAAAGCTTTGTGAACAAGGATTCCAAAGCTTGGATGACCATTATTCAGAAGAATTCGGAGCTTGGTGATGAGGCTTTGTTCCCAAGGAGGAAATCCAGCAGAAAAATAAACCCATAGTAGTGGAATAATATCAACCAAAATTATTCCAATAATATTTTTAATAAAATTTTGTCTTTGTATTTATTAAAACAGAACAAAAATTCACCTTGTATTTTCAATTATTTTAATTATTCTGAATAATTTGTGGGTTAAACCCTGTAATAAAAGCTCTGCTAAATTTTTCATTCAATTTTTGGATTTTTATCTTAAGTTTTGCCAAAAAAACTGAGAGAAACATTGATTTGAGAAGTGAAAAAAAAACCTTGAAAAGGATATTCTATTTTGAACTGTTCTTACTTGGGATCCAATTTTTGGAGGCCAAGGATACATCCAAAAAATCTCAAAGATAAATTTTAAAGCTCTTCGGCTGATTGATAAACATTGAGAGATTTCAAAGTGCCAAAGAAACTTAAGCCAAAATCCAAAGGAATAGCTCCAAAAATGAGTTTTTTTTTTTTTTTGGATTTTGTTGATTTTTTGACTAGATTTTTGAAGGTGTTTAACTGGTCCCAAATTTATAAAAAATTATCAATAAGGGTTTAAGACACCTATCAAAAGTTTTTATTTTATTTTTATTGGATTTTATTTTTATTTTATTTTTATTTTATTTTTATTTTTATTTTTATTTTTATTTTTATTTTTATTTTTATTTTTATTTTTATTTTTATTTTTATTTTTATTTTTATTTTTATTTTTATTTTTATTTTTATTTTTATTTTTATTTTTATTTTTATTTTTATTTTTATTTTTATTTTTATTTTTATTTTTATTTTTATTTTTATTTTTATTTTTATTTTTATTTTTATTTTTATTTTTATTTTTATTTTTATTTTTATTTTTATTTTTATTTTTATTTTTATTTTTATTTTTATTTTTATTTTTATTTTTATTTTTATTTTTATTTTTATTTTTATTTTTATTTTTATTTTTATTTTTATTTTTATTTTTATTTTTATTTTTATTTTTATTTTTATTTTTATTTTTATTTTTATTTTTATTTTTATTTTTATTTTTATTTTTATTTTTATTTTTATTTTTATTTTTATTTGGGTGATGTTAAATTCACGGCTCCAATCCTGTGGTAGTTGTGTAAGGCCCTCCATGGCTCAAATGAGCTGTGGGGGCCCAAAGACAACTACAAGGGGCCGTTCCAAACACGCGCAACCCCCAGGGGTTTGTGTAGGAGCTGTGTAACCCGCCTACATGGCTCAAATTGGCCGTGTTTGGAGGTGCACAACCCCCCCAAAGCTGTGGAAGAATTTTGGGCACCCCCTGGACCACACTTGGGTTCTGTCAGACCAATTTTGGGATAAACCCATACTTTGTGGGACTGTTGTTTCACACCTAGCAATCCCAAAGAGACATTAAAGTGAAACCCAAGTGAAATTAAAGTGAATAATCATAAATCATATAAAAATCTGCAAACAATTCTTTCTCAACTCAAAATTGAGCAAACTTTGTTTGATAAATTGGAAGTTGGATTGAATACCAAATTGTATCATTGCGTTTTTTTTTGCATGGAAACAGTGGCAAGCCCTCCTCCTTCTGACATGGATGTGTGGAAGGTCTACATTGATATTGCCATCAACAAAGCTTTGGAAAAAGAAAAAAAGGATTTGGGTAATGAAACATTGGAAGCCCCTAACCCTCATCAAGGGTGACAATTGAGGAAAAAAATGATTCAAAAATGGACATGACCTCTGGTGGTGAGTAACATTTTATGTTACTGGTCTTTGCCATATTTAATTTTATTCAAACTGATGGGTTCATGTAACTATGAAACTATGACCTAAGCAATGAATGTTTACTAGATCCACTTGACCCACCTCCCTTGAGAGCTTTTACTACTAGGGAAGAGGCACAAAACTATTGTCAAACATGGGAAATGAAGCATGGTTACGCTTTAACAGTTTTAAAATCAAAGTGTGAGTAATATGTGGATTTAGCCTGTGATAGACATGGTTCCTATTCAGGAAGTCTTCTTACCAAACCTTCTAGACAAACTCACACAAGGAAGGTTGGGTGCAAGTTTTTAATCCATATAAGTTTCACAAAGGCAGACCCCTTGTGGCGCCTCTCCTACAAAGAAACCCAACATAACCATCAACCATCTGAACATCCCTCTGTGCATCCTCAACTGAGGAGAATCTCAGGGGTGGCCTTAGAAATTCTAGTAAAAGGCATTAATGATGGGCTCAATAATTTACAAATAAAGTGAAAATTGAGCAAGATTGATGGGCAGGATTATGTTGATGACCAAACAATCTATAACACTAAGCAGAAGGTCACACTTGCAGAACAAAAAGGAAAAAGTGTTATGGAGGTACTATATGAACAGCTTGAAGAAACAAGTTTGATTCACCGGTCAAAGTCCAGTGGAGAGGGTCACTTTGAGGCCCTGTAGTTAGCACATCCAGAGGCAGTAAAACTTCCAGAAAAATTCCATCATATTGCTATGTTGGATTGTACTTATAAAAAAAAAATAAGTACAAAACCCCACTTTTGCATGTTGTAGGAATGACAGACAATTGCAAAACTGTCACAAAGGCTCTTGTTTCTATAACAAAAAAAACTTTTGAAATGTACAGTTGGTCTGTAAATGCATTAAAGGAGTTGGCTCATGATCCTGAGAGACTTCCAAAAGTCTATGTGATGGACCATGAAAAAGCTCAGATTTGTGAAATTGAAACTAGTTTCCCAGAGTGATAAAGAAACTTTTGCACTTGGCACTTGTCTAATAACATACAAGAAACTGTAAAGTGCGCTTTGTTAATGACATTGAAGGATGGAAAAGCTTCATGAATCTGTGGGAAAAGTATGGGGCCTCAAAGACCAAGGAGGAGGGGGAGGTCAATGATGCAGAACTCAGAGTAGGTCCAAATTACTGCTTCTTATTCTTCATAGTTTTGGTTTCTGACCTTTTGAATTGTATAGTGTTTCTTGAAAGACTATGAGGATGTACTCAAGTATATGGAAAATAACATTTTCCCTATAAAAGAGACATTTGTAACAGCGTGGACTTGTATAAACCCAGATTTTGGAAAAAAAAATGCTTGGGTTGAAGGGGCCCATGCAACTCTCAAATTATTCCTTGCAAACTCTTTGGGAAACCTGTTGGATTTTTGGAAAATCATTGACAGAACTGGTTTGAATCAAATTAATTCAGTTCATGCATCACTTTATAACTCTCAAATTAAGTTAGGCACAGTTCTTCCCCCTGAACTGGTACCATTGGGTTACAAATTGTCTTTAGAGGCAATCCATCTTCTTAGGGAACAATTTGAGAATTTCAAACATGATCATGATGGCAAAGTCTGCACCAAGTCATATTTCAAGAGTATGGGTTTGTGCTCTTCCCACCAAATATGTGACCGTCTAGCATTCAGAGGATCCATGGTACCTGAAGATCTTCATCATCAGTGGAGGTTGGACTATGACCCTTGCAGTTCTAGTTATGTAAGTTGGCTTAAGTTGGATTTTTCAAATCACTATGTGATTAATTCTTTTTGATTAATGAATCCATGGTTGATCCTTTTGAATTTTTCCAGTGAAATGTCAATGAAATTCTAGGCATTACTCAGTTACGTTAAAAAGTCAATGAAATTATCTTGGAATCTCCAGATCATGAGCAAAGTGGACAATTGAAGTATATCATTCAGAAGATTACAAAATATTGATCCAACCCAAGACTTGAACCTAAAGTCTGACAATCAAGTAGGGGCAGGCCAAAATTGACAGATATGTGGCAAGAACCATCTTGATTTGAGCTTGTTGACAAACAAATCAAGCGGGAAAAAAGAACCAGAAGGGCTCCAGACAAGAAAAGACCAAAGATTGTAAGTCTTTTCCTTTGAGATATGTTCATTTTGTTGGTTTAATGAACTTAGCTACCAACTAATGATGAATTTTTAGTCAAAGTTTGCAGGATCTGAATCTGAATTTCATAGTTCAGAGGAAGAGACTGAAAGTGAATTGGGATCACTTGATTTGGAATCAGAATCCTCTTCAGAGGAAGAGAACATGCAGCAAAGCTCAACCAGAAGCTCATCTTTGGTGAGTTTTCATGTAATTGATCCAATTAAAGAATTGAAAACTAGGTTAGTTTTAATTTTGGAACCAAACGTGAAATACCTCAATCAAATAATTAAGAAATTACAAAATTTCTTGGGTGAGGTTTGGGATCCAATTGGAGATGGGAATTGCGGATTTAGAGTGATTGCTAAATCTCTTGGTTATGAAGAACATGGTTGGTTTAAAGTTAGGAAGGAAATGATTGAAAAATTAGAGAAACATAAAGAATCCTACATTAAGATACTTTGTGTTTCAAAGGAGGTTGAAAAGATTAAAAAAACATGTGATGTTGAAGAAATCAATGAACAGATTTCCTCCTCAAAATGGCTGGCTAAATTGGACATGGGTCAAATCATAGCAGACACATATTCCAAACCTATATGTTTCATTTCATTGAAGTCATGTGATACTTATACTCCAATGAAAAATGGCGTTACTGATCAATCAGATTGAATGTTCATTTCCTTTGTAAACAATAACCACTGGTTTATATTAGTACTTAAGGGAGAAATGATTCCAATCCCGCCCATTGTAGCAAAACCACATTCCTTGATTTCTAAAAAAGCCTCTGGTTGGGTTGATCATCTCAAAGATCAACTGAAAATGTATTCTAGATTTTTATAGACTTTGACTTCATTTCATCATTGGGTTTCATATAAATTTTAATTCTAATGCAGCCAACAAGTTCTATTAATATAAAGGGTTATCAAATTTTGAACATCATTATGTTGATTGTTTTGAGTTAACATCATTATATTAAGTGTTTTGAATGAGAGTTTAATGGTAAGTCAGTTCAACTTGTGTTGGGCTGATTCCATCACCAGCTTAACTTAGGTTAAGCTTGGGATGGGATCAGCTTAACACAAGTTGAACTTGTTTTTTTCTGGTTTTTTAACTTTAGGGCTTGTCAAAAGACTTATATTTTTTGGGGCACTTTTACTTTAGGGCTTGTCAAAAGAGTTGAATTTTTTTTGGCACTTTAACTTTAGGGCTGGTCAAAAGACTTCTTTAATTTTTGGGCCCCTTTACTTTAGGGCTTTTCAAGTTGGTTGTATTTTTTTGGTGTTTTTACCTTAGGGATTTTCAAGTTACTTGTCTTTTTTTTGGTTATTTTACTTTAGGGCTAGTACAGTAATTAGTTTTTTTTTGGGAGTTTTTACTTTAGGGCTAGTCCATTAAATAGTACCAGTTCTTTTTAATTTTTGATTTATTTATTTATTTATTTTTTAACCAAAAAATGAACATTCTTTGATTTTTTGGTTGATTTATGTTTTTTCAAAGGTTTATTTAGTTTATGGGTTTTGTTGGTACCCTTTCATTCCTTTTCCTTTTCTTTTTCTTACCGCGGTCCGGTGCTGTGTGGAATGCCACTGGACTACATTTGAGCTGTGTGCAACTCCACACGGCTTGAATGTAGTTGTGTGGAAGTCCACACGGCGGTAGACCCGGTTGGGGGAGTTGCACAACTCCATGAGCCAAGGGAGGCTGTAAACGGTTAAAATTGGACCCTGTGCCGTGCAACACGGCCCATCTTAAATGGTGTGCATGGCTCAATGAGCCGTGAATTTAAAATACCCTTTTAATTTTTATTTTTATCTTTCTCTTTATTTTTTATTTTTTATTCTTTTTTCTTAATTTTTTAATTTTTTTTCCTTTCTTTCCCTTTCCCTTTTCCTTTTTTTTCTTTTTTTCTTTATTTATTTTTAGGGAATTTTTTTTCTCACGCATCAAACCATTTATTTCCCGCATTTTGAAATTGGCGCGCAGTTGTGCAACTTTTGTATTTCACGCAAAAATACTTTATTTCACGCAACTTTCAAGAATTCTTTTTTTTTGAATTCTGACTGCGCATTCCCATAGAAGAGGCTCTTAAACCCCTAAGCAAAATCTTTGGTAATTGTGGAGCCATCAGAACCCCTTCAAAAATGCAATCAAAAAATGAATAAATTCCGTTGAAAAAAATTCTTGCATGGGTTTTTTGATCATCATTTTGGCTACTTTCATTTTTTATTTTTTGGTTATTTCAGCTGACATAGATATCAGCCGAAATGAATAGAGCTTTGAAATATTTTCTTAATATTTTTTGCATTTATCTTTTCTCCTTAATAAATTCCTCCAAAAACACAAAAAATCAAAAAAAAAAAACAAATTTCTCTTTGGACATTTGAATCCTTTTATTCTACTTTTTATATCATTTTTTTGGGTAATTCAAGCTATTAAAAAGTTACAAAAACTTTCAAAGATCATTAAAATATTTTTTTCAGATTTTTTGGATGTATTATTTTACCTTAAAAAATTCCTTCAAAAAAGCAAAAAATTCAATTTTCTCATTTGCCTTTTGGATCCTTATGTTTGCCGTTTTAACGTATTTTTTTGGTTTTGAAAGCTTTGAGAATTTTGAAAAAACTATTCAAGAGCTTTTTCAATTTTTTTTTCAGGATTTTTGGATGTCATTTTTGACCTTTAAAAATTCCATCAAAAAACCAACAAATTTGAAAAATTCACTTCTTTGAGACCTTCACATGCTGCAGAAATGGATTCCTCACCCAAAATTAGGTGGGGTCACTCACTGACCCCACCCTTGGATTCCAAGTCCTTACATTTTTAAAATAATTAAAAAGAAAAAGTATTAAAAATTACGACATCAGTATGGCACTTTTTAGCCATTATAAAATATCACACGTATTGTCATGTATAGGGTTCACGGCTAAAATTCACTCATAATTGAGGTGTTGTGTATATTTTAGGAGTTACAGGGGGAAATGTGTTATGTCACAATTCCCGCGCGCAGCCCCGCATCATTACATATCCCTACGTACTGGTAGTAGCAGATTCCTGCGTACTAGAGACCCAAGCGCAGCTGATTCTGCCACGCACGCAGCGGATCCTACCCTGCGCGCATCTGTACTAACTGATCCCTGCGTCTGGATCCGTTGTGACTAATCTGATAACCAGGTACCGCTCAGAAGAGCTACAAACTAGTTAGAGTTGCCTATCATATGTAACAAGTTTAAATATGCATTAGTATTAGTCTAAAAAGATAAAAACTTAAATAAAATTAATAAAAATTAAGTTTAGAAAATTTTTTAATAATAAATCAAAGATCAAGGATTACCACGTAAATCACTGACTCTGATCTTTAAAGACCACAAAACACTACAAGGAGTGTTCATAAAAATTATTAAATATTACCTAAATGATCAGCAGATGATGAACAAACAATAAACATCCACATCTGCCCGCTTAGAAGCAATATCAATAGTGCAAATGAAGGATGAGTACAGAATGATCAAATTTATGCCATAACAGATTAACAGATCCTGTGGCTAAAATAGTATAGAAATCCAGCAGATCTAAGGACAGCTGATTGAAAGCACCAAGTGGACGTGCCAATGTAGCCCTGAATGGTTTTCCAGCCTCAGCCCACAAGCAGAACCCTCTCTACGTGCCCTGAGAAGCTCAAAATCAACCCAAAAAGGTATTTATACAGACCTCTTTGGATCCAATCAGTTAATCAGTTTTATGAGGAATTATTATTATCAATCAGACACTGTGTCGTTGTTGATCAAGTGCTTATATGAAGATAAGCAAGTGATTTATGACTTAGTCTGTAGTAGTATTATTTATTCTTATTAACCAATCAACCCTTGAAGTTTAGTCAAGCAATCCACCCCATCTGCTCTGAAAACCTTCCAATTATTCCAGGATTCTCGTGGTAAATTGCTCAGAGTGAGTGTTACCCTTCCTGTCTTGGCCATTTGTGCTGTTAGGCCTGGCCATTAGTGGAATAAGTCATTTCTAAGGCACCCATCTTTATTCCAAGGTTCTTAAACTGCCTAAGGAGGCCCCTTGAAGAGAGGTTGCTAGTCTGTAAAGATCCCCATTATTATAATACTGCGGCCCCTCTTTTATATTATATTGAAAACCATTTATTACCAAACCAATTAAACCTTGCAACTGCTCTTATTATATCATTTATTTGAGCTTCTAAGTGTTTATTATTGGAATGATAATAATTATTATTATTCCAGAATTTTTATCACTCTATGTAGCTAAAGGACTGCAAGGTTCCTGGTATCAGAGATCTGACAACTGGGGGTCTGGCCGGGAAATATCCTTAAATAATTAATTTTTTTAATTATTTATTCCTTGGACCAGTCTATTTATCTTTTTAGAAATAAGTTAACATACTTATAACATATATTTTTTTGATCATTTGTTTGTCTAGTGGATCTTAAGACCAATGGAGAATTGATCAATTATTATTTGAACCTTCTTAAAAAGAAAAAAGAAGAAAAAATCCGTAACTTTGTCCCTGTTATTATAACCCCTGAGCAACAACAGGAGAAATTGCTTTATTCTAAACATCAGGTTATAAAGGACAAAGAACTTGAGCTTGAAAGAATTATCAATTCCAATTATTTATTAAGGCAACATAAGGAGTGGAAGATTTATCAAAGGAAGCTTTATATTTATAAACTAAATAATCCTGAAGATAAAGAAAAATCCAAAATTAATAAAAGTGATTATTTTTTTCTAAAAATATCATTTTAACACGTAAAAATACAAAAAAATATTAAACTTATATTTTTTGTTTTTATCCATCTCAGTGAATTTTGGTTTTGGTTATCTCAATGATCAGGACCTCCTAGAGGACATCCCAGACAGTGTACCCTTGGACTTACCCTTGGATTTATCCCAGGATCTGATTGGAACTTACTCAGACCCCGTTGGAATACCCCCCAAGGACAGTTTTGATCCCAACCAAGTATTTTTACCCTTGAATTTAACTTTAAGTGAGTTAAAATATCTATATAAAAATTATTAAAAATATAAAACACACAAAAAATATCATTTTCATATTTTTAAAGTCTTTTTCAAAAGTTTTGACAAAAGACTTACTCATTTTTTTTTGGTGCTATGTATCAAAATAGGCGCAACACCCGCGCAACAGGTAGAGCCCTGTTGTATGGATCTCTGCCCGGAGAAACCCATGCACGCAAGGACTCCAGTCGCAAGCGCAATGAGGGGACTCAAAACCGTGACCATAGCGTCACGCAGGACAACAACGGCAACAACTGCGGCAGCCAACTCGACCAACAGACTTTTGGAGAACCACCTGTTGCCCAACACCTTATCCCAGGAGGATACAGGTCCTCCTATGCTACCCCAGCTGGACTCAACCAAGGAGGAAAGATTCAAGGTATTAGTGAAAGATCATGTGATCTATTGGGAACAATTCAAATTGGTTCATACCCAGGAGGATCAACCAGGTATGAGAAAAGCTATTTCTCTGGCAAAGAAATCTCAGATTTCTCTGCAAAGGTTGATCCCAAAAAAAGAAGTAGAAGGCTACGAGAAGAACTGGAATCCTTGGGATCAGTTAGCTTCCTTAAAGGGAAAGGACTCCAAAAAGAAGAGGTCCTCAGCCCATCAGAAGTTAAGGAACCCAAAGGATTGGGACAGCATAATATCCCTAGCACAGAAGTGGAAAAAGGTGTACCACAATTAGATGTAGAAGCTCTTAATAGCTTTTCTGTAAATGTGTCTCACAATTTTGCTATTATTAGCCAATGCTTTTACAAAGTTTATCAACAATTGGAAAAATTGAGTTCAAGTATTTTCAGAGTGATTGACACCCAGTCTCAGATTATGAGAATTGATGAGTTGGAAATAAAACAAATCAAGGATAGTATAAAAACTAGTAAGTTGGACCTGATGAAGCATATTGATGATAACCAATAAATTTTTCAGGAAGATATTCTTGCAACCATAGAACAGCTCAAGGAAGAAGTTAAGAAAACTAGTCCTACTCCTTCAGCTCATCTGATTAACAAAATTGCCTTATTAAGCAATAAACTTGATTTGGAGTTAGGTATGATTAAGAATGATCTCAGAGATCTTAAGGTCAATTTTACTAACTCTCAGGTCATTGACCTAGAAGAGACTAGACCTGCCAGGTTCACCAGTACTCCTAGTGTACCTCCAAGAACCAGGATAACTAGGAATGAGTATTTCAGACCCAGTCCTAATCCTGAAATGGAACAGGCTTTGAAGTTACTCCCTCCCATTACTGAATGGCCTAAATTCTCTGGAGAAGGAGAATACAACCATGTCAGTTCCATTAAATTTATTGATTATACTCTTTCTTCTTATGAGCTCCCTGATGCAATAGCTGTGGTAAGATTGCCCAGACTATTCAAAGGAGTAGCTCTTGATTGGTTTATCAATAAGAGAGAAGAAGTTGGATCTTTATCCTGGAGTTCTTGGAAAGAATTGATCAAAGTACAATTTGGTACCAGGATTTGGAAAAGAAAGATGATGAAAACTTTTGAAACCTCCCAGTTTGATCCATACAAGGACAAACCTCATAAGTGGTGCTTAGACCAGAAAAATAGGTTAGACTGTTTCTATCCGGATGCTGATAAAGCAGAAGTCAATGAAAGACTCCTCAACTTATGTCCTGGACAAATCAACCACAGTGTAAGGTGCAGGATGCTTACAAATTCAGATCTTTCCACCTTAAAAGGTGTATTTGAAGAGAATATTGATATGAATGGTCTTGATAAAAGAATCAATAGACTCCCCAGGGAACCAAATACTAGGAACAGGGAAGAATATACTGCCAAAACTAAAGAATCCCCTGCTACTAATCCATCTACCTTGGAAGTCAAGAAGACTCCAGAATCAAAGGAAAAAGTATGTTGGAACTGTAACCAAACAGGACAGGTAAAACCTGATTGTCCTCTACCTAGGAAAAGGATTAATCTTATTGAAGGAGGAGAGTATGACAATCCTGACCCTCACCTTGATGATACTGATTGATCACTCTCTGATTGTGATTTAATGATCACTAACCCCATCAATGCTATTGAAGGTAGTATTGAGTCTTCTCTGGACATAAATTCCGTCAATGAGGATTCTAACTTACCTCAAAAATGGAATCCCAACATGAAGATTCACCACATCTCTGAGGCTAAGGCCTTGAATCTAAACCCTTTTGCCGGTAAAAGTTACACTTCAGGCAAAAAATGCTACGCTACTGGTTTAATCCAAGGTTTCCCTGTTAAGTTACTTCTAGACAGTGGAGCCTTTTGCTCTTGTGTTGGTTCAACCTATCTGGAGAAACAAGACCCAAACTGGAAACTGAACTTACTACCAGTACCTCAGGCTAGGTTCAGCAGTTGTAATTCTTCTCTCAATGCTGTTGGAGTATGGTCTTCTGATATAATACTCCCTCACTCTAAAGGATCACTCAAACTGAACATTGAATTTGTAGTGCTCCAAAATGGAGTATGTGATTATTTTATCCTTGGAAATGATTCTCTTTGCTTATATGGTATAGATGTATTCCAAAGGAAGGGTAGATACTTCACTATAGGTGGAGACTGGAATAAGAAGTTCCAAATATGGCATTTCAATGCTCAAACTTCTGATTCCACTTATGAAAAACACTTAGAAAGTTTCAATCAGGAATACTTCTCTCAAACTGCTTTGAATTCCCTGCTCAATGAAGAACAAAAACGGGACATCCTACAACTATGCTTTGAAAATCAGAATTCTTTCTGTACCAAGGATCACCCCATTGGTAACATCAAAGGACATGATATGATTCTGACTCTAACAATTAAGCCTCCTTAGCCACTTAACCTCAGGAGACCTGCTTACCCTTCTAGTCCAAAATCTAGAGCTGCTCTGGAAACCCATATTCAAGAGTTGGTTGACTTACAAGTCTTAAGGAAAGTAGGACACAATGAACAAGTGGATATCACTACCCCAGTAATTATAGCTTGGCACAATGATAAGTCAGGAATGTTTGGAGATTTAAGAATTCTGAACAACTACACCCAAGCTGATTATTATCCAATTCCAAGCATTGACCATGCTCTGCATAACCTGTCCAAAGCTAAGTACATCACTACCATGGACATGCTGAAAGGTTTTCACCAAATACCTATCAGCCCTGATAGCCCAAAATTCATGAGAAGTATCTGTCATTTGGGAATTTATGAGTATCTTAGGATGCCTTTTGGTATAAAAAATTCTCCTTCTCATTTTCAAAGGATGATGGATATTGTCCTAGGATTATTCATCAGACAGGGATGGATGATGGTATACATTGATGATTTTATCATTTACTCTGATCATTCGGATAATCACATGGAGAAATTAAGGCTAGTACTCAAAACCCTCTCTGCCGTGGGATTAAAAGTATCAATGAAAAAGTGTAACTTTGGCTACGGGGAACTCAAGGACTTAGGACACATTGTCTCTGGACTAACCTTAGCTGCTGACCAAAACAAGATAGCAGCAGTAATGAATAGGCCTATGCCTCAGAATAAAACTGAACTACTATCCTTTATTAGATTCTGCAGCTACTATAGGAAGTACTTACCAAAGTTTGCTCTTCTAACCAAATTTCTGTATGAGATCTGCAACAACACCACCCTGTTTGAAATGACTCATGACAGAGTCAAGAACTATGAGGAACTCAAAATGGCAATGACTTCATCTTCAGTACTGATCCAGCCAGATTATTCTTAACATTTCAAACTCTACATAGATGCAAGCATGGAAGGGCTAGGAGCTGCTTTACACCAAGAAGTCATAGAGGATGACAAACCAGTGGAAAAACCTATACTCTTCATATCCAGACAAATTAAAGACACTGAGAAAAGGTACGGTGCAAGTCAAATGGAATGTCTTGCCTTAGTATGGGCTCTAGAGAAACTCCATTATTACCTAGAAGGCATCAATTTCACTGTGATTACAGACTGAAATTCTGTCAGGACATTGATGAACATGAAGACCCCTAGTAGGCACATGTTAATATGGCAGATATCCATACAACAGTACAGAGGTCAGATGACCATAGTTCATCAAGCTGGGACTAAACACCAGAATTCTGATAGTTTGAGCAGGAATGGGTTACCCAATGACCCAAGTAACCCTGCTTATGATCCAGAGGATAATGATATCTTCCCTATCCTTAAAATTAACAGGTTGAAAATTGAAGCTCCTATAATGGGAATCCACATTTGTGAACTGAATGAATCATTGTTCAACTCAATCAAAGAATATTACAGTTCTGGCATGAAAAATCTGATCACTATTATGGAAAGTACTTCTCCACCATCTGAATTGATAAATAGCCTACCTGAACCTCTTTTGAAACCATACAAAGCCGGAAGTTTCACCATATGGGATGGTCTAGTATACTATAGGCATCAACATTCAAGTGTTATAGTCTTAACTAAGGATGACCATATCAAACATGTTCTGGCTGAGTGCCATGATAACTGCTCATCTGGTCATTTATCTGCTGATAGAACCTTAGATAAGGTTAAACAAACTTCTTGGTGGGTTAATTGGAGAGACTCCACTATAAAGTATGTTACCAGCTGTGAAACTTGTCAGAAGTCCAACAGGACCACTGGGAAACGGTTTGGTCTACTGCAAAAGATTGATGAACCCAAGAAAAGATGGGAGATCATCAACATGGACTTTGTAACTGTACTACCACCAGGAGGAGCCTATTCCTACAACTCAGTCTTAGTCATTGTGGATAGGTTCTCCAAGAAAGCAAAGTTTCTACCTAATCACAAGGAAGACACTGCTATGGAAGTTGCCCTATTATTTTGGAACAGACTCATTGCTGATGTTGGAGTACCCAAGATTATTATCAGTGACAGAGATCCTAAATTAACCTCTGAGTTCTGGAGAAATCTTCATGATATGCTTGGAACCACCTTAGCTTTCTCTACAGCTTATCACCCTCAGACGGATGGCTTAGCTGAAAGAATGATTCAGACCCTGGAACACATGCTCAGGAGATTCTGTGGATTTGGACTAGAATAAAAGAATTCTGACGGTTATTTCCACACTTGGGTTAGCCTTTTACCTGCACTGGAGATGGCCTACAACAGTAGCAAGCAATCTACTACTAAGGAAGCACCCTACATACTGGAAAGAGGATGGATTCCTAGATTAACCAAGGATAACCTTAACCACCAGATAACAAATATTCACACTACATCACTTGATTTCAAAACATGATAGATGTAGCTAACAAACATGCTGTTAAGTGTGTCCAGGATGCTGTGGAGTATAACCAGCAAAGGTGGGATAAAACCCATAAGGAACCTGATTTCAAGATTGGTGATCAAGTCTTGATCTCTAGCACCAACTTTACCAACTTAGCTGGAGATAGAAAGCTTAGACCAGCTTTTGTTGGACCTTTCATCATTAATAAACTTCATGGTAAAAATTTGGTGGAAGTAATCCTCAGTGATGAGCTTTCTAGAAAACATCCAGTCTTCCCAGTCAGTCTCATCAAATACTACCACCCAAGGAATGGAGAACATACTCCTTCACTTGCAATACATGTTACAGAAGAACCTGAGAAAGACAAAGGAAAAATTAGCAAGATCCTTAAAGATAAAAAAGATAGGATCAATGGAAAAGACGTCAGACTCTACCTAGTTAGATACAAGGGAGAACCAGCTGATAAAAATGAATGGTTGCCTGAACATAATATCCCTGACGGACCTATACACCTAAGGAACTACAGAGCCAGCAGGAGGCATTAACCCAAGATTTTTTTCAGATATAGAAATATCTTGGAGTGGGGGAATGTCAGCTTGCTACTATGTACAGAGCAACCTTTCAATAGCAACACGAAAACTATGAAACATATGAATATCTCAATTAACAAAATAAGGAGTGAGAAATCTATAAATATTATTACAGAAATGGATTTTTCACCCAAAAGTAGGTGGGGTCACTCACTGACCCCACCCTTGAATTCCAAGTCCTTACATTTTTAAAATAATTAAAAAGAAAAGTATTAAAAATTACAACATCAGTATGGCACTTTTTGGCCATTCTAATATTTCACACGTATTTTCACGTATAGGGTTTACACCTAAAATTCACTAAGAATTGAGGTATTGTGTATATTTTAGGAGTTACACGCGGAAATGTGTTATGTCACAATTCCCGCACGCAGCCCTGCATCATTACATATCCCTACGTACTGGTAGTAGCAGATTCCCGCGTACTAGAGACCCGCGCGCAGCTGATTCTGCCATGCACGCAGCAGATCCTACCCCGCGCGCATCTGTACTAACTGATCCCCGCGTCTGGATCCATTGTGACTAATCTGATAACCAGGTACCACTCAGAAGAGCTACAACCTAGTTAGAGTTGCCTAGCATATGTAACAAGTTTACATATGCATGAGTATTAGTCTAATAAGATAAAAACTTAAATAAAATTAATAAAAATTAAGTTTAGAACATTTTTTAATAATAAATCAAAGATCAAGGATTACCATGTGAATCACTGACTCTGATCTTTAAAGACCACAAAACACTACAAGGAGTGTTCATAAAAATTATTAAAAATTACCTACGTGATCAGCAGATGATGGGAGAACAATAAATATCCACATCTGCCCGCTTTGAAGCAATATCAATAGTACAAATGAAGGATGAGTACAGAATGATCAAATTTACGCCATAACAGATTAACAGATCCTGTGGCTAAAATAGTATAGAAATCCAGCAGATCTAAGGACAGCTGATTGACAGCACCAAGCGGACGTGCCAATCTAGCCCTGACTGGTTTGCCAGCCTCAGCCCACGAGCAGAACCCTCTCTACGTGCCCTGAGAAGCTCAAAATCACCCCGAAAAGGTATTTATACAGACCTCTTTGGATCCAATCAGTTAATCAGTTTTACAAGGAATTATTATTATCAATCAGACACCGTGTCATTTTTGATAAAGTGCTTATATGAAGATAAGCAAGTGATTTATGACTTAGTCTGTGTTAGATTACATAATTGCTATGAGCAGTTCATTGACTGGTATGTGCCACCCACATCATAGAATGCTGGGATAAGTACACCTCTTCCGGGGTGATCAGCCAAATAGCTATGAATCAACAGCTCCTTACTCAACAGCGCACTTAGCTCAATTGTTAAGAACATCACTCATATAAAGAGTCTGAGGTTGTGGGTTCAAATCCCACAGTGTTCATTTGTTTTCATATGACTTCTGACATGGTAGCAAGAGTTATACAGTTACAAAGACTGCAGCCTAACAGCTGTCAAAAATAACAATCCGTGTTTATCAATGAAATCAAATGGTTGAGTCCCTTCTCAAAGCACAGAGGGGTTTTAGATTACATAATTGCTATGAGCAGTTCATTTACTGGTATGTGCCACCCACATCATAGAATGCTGGGATAAGTACACCTCTTCCGGGGTGATCAGCCAAATAGCTATGAATCAACAGCTCCTTACTCAACAGCGCACTTAGCTCAATTGGTAAGAGCATCAATTATATAAAGATTCTGAGGTTGTGGGTTTGAATCCAACAGTGTTCATTTGTTTTCATATGACTTCTGACAGTCTGTAGTAGTATTATTAATTCTTATTAACCAATCAACCCTTGAAGTTTAGTCAAGCAATCCACCCCATCTGCTGTGAAACCCTTCCAATTATTCCAGGATTCTCGTGGTAAAGTGCTCAGAGTGAGTTTTACCCTTCCTGTCTTGGCCATTTGTGCTGTTACGCCTGGCCATTAGTGGAATAAGTACTTTCTAAGGCACCCATCTTTATTCCAAGGTTCTTAAACTGCCTAAGGAGGCCCCTTGAAGAGAGGTTGCTAGTCTGTAAAGATCCCCAGTAGTATAATACTGTGGCTCCTCTTTTATATTATATTGAAAACCATTTATTACCAAACCAATTAAACCTTGCAACTGCTCTTATTATATCATTTATTTGAGCTTCTAAGTGTTTATTATTGGAATGATAATAATTATTATTATTCCAGCATTTTTATCACTCTCTGTAGCTAAAGGACTGCAGGGTTCCTGGTATCAGAGAGCTGACAAGGCCCATCCTCCATTATCTTGTCTAATGAAACTACTGATTCAAATCCTCTTGCTCCTTATTCATCTACTCAAACTCTTGATTCCACTCCTCTGGCCCCTCCATCTGAGCTATCATATAATCAAAAGGAGGAATTGGTTGAATCTATCCAATCATGGGCAAAGTCACATGGATATGCCATATCTACCAGAGTATAAAATTGCAAGAATCAGGACTACACTTAACAATGTGATAAACCTGGGGAATATAAAACCAGCAAACATAAATCCAAATTAAAAAATCAAGAAGGACCAATTGTCCCTTCAGGTTATCTGGGAATTTTTCAAAAAGATTGGGTGTTTGGGTGGTGAAGGTTTTATGTCCAGAGAACAACCATCCACCTTCCATTGATCCTTCCACTCATCCCATCCACAGAAAAATTTAAGCGGAGCAAAAGGAGGTGGTTGAAAATTTATCCAAAGCAAAAGTTTCCCCTTTAAAAATTCTCAACTTGCTTATACAAAACTCATCATCACCTATTCATACAGATCTCCCTACAATTTACAACCAAAGATCCCAAATACAAAAAAAAAATACTCTTGATGGCAAAAATCTTGTGGATACACTCATACTGGAACTCAGGGATTCTTGTTTTTACTAAAAAATGAAGAATGTGGATCTTCAAATTACTTCATTATTTATTTCAAACCCTGATTCCATGAAACGCTTCAACCTTTTCCCTATTCTTATTATGATGGAATGTACATATAAAACCAACAAATTTGGAATGCTTTTTCTTCATATTATTGGGATAAACAATTCTTCTAGAAGCTTCTCAGTTGCATTCTGTTTCTTATCTCAAGAGAAATAACAGAACTATGATTGGGCCCTAAAATTCATTAATTATTCTATTGGCTCTTTCTATGATTTAGTTCAAAAAATTTACAGTTCCATCACCATCCAAACCTGTGAGAGAGCCATTGAAGCCTCTCATAAAGAATTCAAGCATCCCATTGGTTTCCCTCACTGTGTGGATCATCTGTCTGGAAATATCAGGCACTTTTCCCTCAAAATCATTTATTCATCTCATAAAGTTCCTGATTCTTCCACCAATTTCCACAACTTGGATTAATCTTCTTACAAGGGTATGCCATGTGTTCACAAAGTCAAATTGGCCATTGAAAAGGGTTAAGTCTTCCAAATTGATGATTTTCATCCTCCATGGCATGTCAAAGCTCCCATATCAGTAAGTTCCTCTCTTTTTTAATGGGGGGGGATTCAAGCTCAAATGAATAATGTCCTAATTGATTTTTATTTTCCTTTCTCCAGTTAACTGTGAAACCTGAAACCACTGAAGATTCTGGAAAAATTAAAGTTCCAACCAAAGAAAGTAATGAAAAACTATATTACACTAAACTGCTTGAAGCATTCAGCAAGTTGCAACCTGGAGAAAAGCTATATTATCTGGGTGAAAGCATGAAGCTGTACAGTGGAAGAGATTTACTTACCCCAATTGAAGAGCCAACTGCCACTCAAAGATCCAAATTTAGAGGAAGACCCAAAGGAGCAGCCAATCAGTTTAAGAAGATCTCTCAGTCCTAAAGCAAAAGATATCCATCTGTTTTTGAATATTACAACAAAGCCAAGAGGAATGGAAGGACAAATAAGAAATTCATAGCAAATTTGAAGGTCAGTCACCAATTCTTTGGACATAAAAATATATCAACAGTCATAATTAATTTTTTTTCTTATGTGTTAAGGTTTCAAGAACGTGAAAGGCCATCCAAGGGAAGGGGAAGGTAAAAAATAAAGAGTAATCAGAGGAAGGGATAATTTTATAACTACACTTATTTTTTCTGAAATGGGTTGTTTTTTTTGATGAGTCCTTCTCATTTTTTGAACATAGAGTGAATTCTGACTGAAAAGGAATATTCACAAGATGAAGAGGTGCCAGATTTGAATGAAGGGGAATATTCAGCAGATGAAGATCTGGCAGATGTGAATGTAATGAAGATGGTGAGCTTTCATTATCTATTTTTTTTGGCTAATTTGTTGTTGACTCTGGGAAACTAGTTTCAATTGCACAAATCAGAGCTTTTTCACAGCCAATACAACCACTTTTAACAGTCTCTCAGGATCATAATCCAACTCCTTTAATGCATTTAAAGACCAACTGTAGAACTCAAATGTTTCTTTTGTTATAAAAAAAAGAGCTTTTGTGAAATTTTTACAAATGGCTGTCATTCTTACAACATGCAATAGTGGTGTTTTTTACTTATTTGTTTTATAAGTACAATCCAAAATAGCAATATGATGGAATTCTTTTGAAAGCTTTAATGCCTCTGGATGTGCCAAGTACAGGGCCTCCAAGTGACCCTCTCCGCTGAACTTTGACCGGTGAATCAAACTGGTTTCTTCAAGCTGTTCATATAGTAGCTCCATAACACTTTTTCCCTTTTTTTATGCAAGTGTGACCTTCTGCTTAGTGTTATACATTGTTTGGTCATCAACATGATCCCACCCATCAATCTTTCTAAATTTTCTCTTCAGTTGTAATGTATTGAGCCCATCATTCATTCCTTCTACTAGATTGTCTAAAGCCACCCCAAGATTCTCCTCAGTTGAGGATGCACAGAGGGATTTTCAGATGGTTGATGATTATGTCAGGGTTTCTTTGTAAGAGAGGCGCCAAAAGGGGTCTGCCTTTTTGCAACTTTTATGGATTAAATACTTTCACCCAACCTTCCTTGTGTGAGTTTGTCTAGAAGGTTTGGTAAGAACACTTCCTGAATATCAACCATGTCTATCACAGGCTAAATCCACATATTGGTTGGGGTTTGACTTAAAAACTGTTAAAGGGTAACCATGCTTCATTTCCCATGTTTGACAATATTTTTCAGCCTCTTCCCTAGTAGGAAAAGCTCTCAAGGGAGGTGGGTCAAGTGGATCTAGTAAACATTCATTGGTTAAGTCATAGTTTCATATTTACATCAACCCATCAGTTTGAATCAAATTAAATATGGCAAAGACCAGTAACATAAAATGTTACTCACCACCAGTGGTCATGCCCATTTTTGAATAATTTTGTTCCTCAATTGTCACCCTTGATGAGGATGCAATTGGGGCTTCCAATAATTCATGACACAAATCCTGTTTTTCTTTTTCCAAAGCTTTTCTGATGGGACTATCAATGTAGACCTTCAATGCAGCCATGTCAGAAGAAGTAGGGCTTGTCACTGGTCCCATGAAAAGAAATGCAATGATATACTTCAGTATTCAATCCAACTTTCACTTTATCAAACAAAGTTTTCTCACTTGTGAGTTGAGAAAGAATTGTTTGCAGATTATTATATGATTTATGATTATTCACTTTGATTTCACTTGGGTTTCACTTTAATTTCTCTTTGGGATTGCAAGGTGTGGAAAAACAGTCCCACAAGGTATGCATTAATCCCAAATTTCGGTTGACAGAACCCAAGTGTGGTCCAGGTGGGTGCCCAGAAATTTTGGCATGGCTTTGGGGGGGTTGTGAAACCCCAAACACAGCCAATTTGAGATGTGAACCGGGGTTACATGGCTCCTAAACAACCCCCAGGGGTCCTGCATGTTTGAAACAGCCCTTTGTAGTCGTCTATGGGCCCCCACGGCTTATTTGAGTTGTGTAGGGCCCTACACGACTTCCACATGGTTGGAGCCATGAATTTAACATCACACTTTTTTTATTTTGTTTAATTTCTTCTTTTTCTTTTCTTTTTTTCTTTTTCTTTCCTTTTTCTTTTTTTTCTTTTTTTTTTTTATTTTTTTTTCTTTTTTTTCTTATTTTTATTTTTCATTCTTTTTTTTTCTTTTTTTCTTTTTATTTTCTTTCTTTTCTTTTCTTTTCTTTTCTTTTCTTTTCTTTTCTTTTCTTTTCTTTTCTTTTCTTTTCTTTTGTTATTTATTATTTATTATTTATTATTTATTATTTATTATTTATTATTTATTATTTATTATTTATTATTTATTATTTATTATTTATTATTTATTATTTATTATTTATTATTTATTATTTATTATTTATTATTTATTATTTATTATTTATTATTTATTATTTATTATTTATTATTTATTATTTATTATTTATTATTTATTATTTATTATTTATTATTTATTATTTATTATTTATTATTTATTATTTATTATTTATTATTTATTATTTATTATTTATTATTTATTATTTATTATTTATTATTTATTATTTATTATTTATTATTTATTATTTATTATTTATTATTTATTATTTATTATTTATTATTTATTATTTATTATTTATTATTTATTATTTATTATTTATTATTTATTATTTATTATTTATTATTTATTATTTATTATTTATTATTTATTATTTATTATTTATTATTTATTATTTATTATTTATTATTTATTATTTATTATTTATTATTTATTATTTATTATTTATTATTTATTATTTATTATTTATTATTTATTATTTATTATTTATTATTTATTATTTATTATTTATTATTTATTATTTATTATTTATTATTTATTATTTATTATTTATTATTTATTATTTATTATTTATTATTTATTATTTATTATTTATTATTTATTATTTATTATTTATTATTTATTATTTATTATTTATTATTTATTATTTATTATTTATTATTTATTATTTATTATTTATTATTTATTATTTATTATTTATTATTTATTATTTATTATTTATTATTTATTATTTATTATTTATTATTTATTATTTATTATTTATTATTTATTATTTATTATTTATTATTTATTATTTATTATTTATTATTTATTATTTATTATTTATTATTTATTATTTATTATTTATTATTTATTATTTATTATTTATTATTTATTATTTATTATTTATTATTTATTATTTATTATTTATTATTTATTATTTATTATTTATTATTTATTATTTATTATTTATTATTTATTATTTATTATTTATTATTTATTATTTATTATTTATTATTTATTATTTATTATTTATTATTTATTATTTATTATTTATTATTTATTATTTATTATTTATTATTTATTATTTATTATTTATTATTTATTATTTATTATTTATTATTTATTATTTATTATTTATTATTTATTATTTATTATTTATTATTTATTATTTATTATTTATTATTTATTATTTATTATTTATTATTTATTATTTATTATTTATTATTTATTATTTATTATTTATTATTTATTATTTATTATTTATTATTCATTATTCATTATTCATTATTTATTATTTATTATTTTATTATTATTTATTATTTATTATTTATTATTTATTATTTATTATTTATTATTTATTATTTATTATTTATTATTTATTATTTATTATTTATTATTTATTATTTATTATTTATTATTTATTATTTATTATTTATTATTTATTATTTATTATTTATTATTTATTATTTATTATTTATTATTTATTATTTATTATTTATTATTTATTATTTATTATTTATTATTTATTATTTATTATTTATTATTCATTATTCATTATTTATTATTTATTATTTATTATTTATTATTTATCATTTATTATTTATTATTTATTATTTATTATTTATTATTTATTATTTATTATTTATTATTTATTATTTATTATTTATTATTTATTATTTATTATTTATTATTTATTATTTATTATTTATTATTTATTATTTATTATTTATTATTTATTATTTATTATTTATTATTTATTATTTATTATTTATTATTTATTATTTATTATTTATTATTTATTATTTATTATTTATTATTTATTATTTATTATTTATTATTTATTATTTTTTATTTATTATTTATTATTTATTATTTATTATTTATTATTTATTATTTATTATTTATTATTTATTATTTATTATTTATTATTTATTATTTATTATTTATTATTTATTATTTATTATTTATTATTTATTATTTATTATTTATTATTTATTATTTATTATTTATTATTTATTATTTATTATTTATTATTTATTATTTATTATTTATTATTTATTATTTATTATTTATTATTTATTATTTATTATTTATTATTTATTATTTATTATTTATTATTTATTATTTATTATTTATTATTTATTATTTATTATTTATTATTTATTATTTCTTATTTCTTATTTCTTATTTCTTATTTCTTATTTATTATTTATTATTCCTTATTTCCTATTTTTTAATCTTTATTTATTATTTATTATTTATTTTTTATTACTTATTACTTATTTTTTATTTTTTATAATTTATAATTTATAATTTATTATTCATTATTCATTTTTTATTACTTGTTACTTATTTTTTATTTTTTATAATTTATAATTTATAATTTATAATTTATAATTTATAATTTATTATTCATTATTTATGATTTAGTGGAGTCTACGCCACTTTTTTATAGTTGTTTAGTGTGCCATACAACTCAAATGGGACATGTAGCAAGCCACACAGCCCATTTGAGCCGTGTAGCATGCCACACGGCTCATTTGAGCTTTGTAGGGTGCCACACAGCCCATTGAGCCGTGCACAAGGGTCAAAGAGCTTTTTACAGAGCCATGAATTTAATATTACACTTTTTATTCTTTTTCTTTTTTTATGTATTTTTCTTGGATTTTCATTTTTGTTTTTTTGTGTTTTGTTTTTATGTTTTATGTTTTGTTTTGTGTTTTGTGTTTTTTGTTTTTTGTTTTTGTGTTTTTGTTGTTTGTTTTTTTTATTTTTTTGTTTGGGTGATGATAAATTCACAGCTCCCTTTTGTGTGGGAGCTGTGCAAGGCCCTACATTGCCCAATGGACGCTTGGGAGCCCATAGATGCATCCACAGCAAGCGTGCGGGCCAAAACACCCGTCTACATGTCTTGACAATTTTGTTTGAAACATGCATGACCACACCCCCTGTAAATGATGTTTTTGGATCATGTACCAATTTAAGAAGCCGTTTAGAGGTATTTTCCGGGATATACAACACCCAGGAGTCTTGCCAAAAATTTTGGGACCCCCTGGATCACATTTGGGATTGAAACATGCTATGTGGAACTGTGGGACTACACCTAGCAATTCCTAAGTGAAACTAAAGTGAATCTAAAGTGAAATAAAGTGAAACTGCAAACCAAAACATTGAAAATAAAGTGAAACCAAAGTGAAAATACAAACAAATGTCTCACTAAACCGGATTTTTCCCAACTCAAAAGTGAGAAAACTTTGTAGTTGTTCAATTGAATGTTGGATTGAATACTGAAGTACCATTGCATTTTTTTTGCCTTAGGGGAACAGTGGCAAGTCCTCCTTTTTGTTACATGGCTGCGTTGAAGGACTACATTGATAGTGCCATCAAAAAAGCTGCGGAAAAAAAGGATTTGGTTAATCAATCATTGAAAGCCCCAACTGCATTCTCATCTAGGGTAACAATTGAGTAACAAAAGCTTTCACTAATTGACATGACCTCTGGTGGTGAGTAACATTTTATGTTACTCTGGTCTTTACCTCATTTGATTTTATGGAAACTGGTTGGCAGCTGGTAAGTATGTAACTATGTAACTATGACAGATCCACCTTGCCCACCTCCTTTGAGAGCTTTCCCTACTAGGGAAGAGGCACAAAACTATTTTCAAACATGGGAAATGAAACATGGTTACGCTTTAAAGGTTTTCAAATGAAATTGTGGTAAATATGTATATTTAGGCTGTGCTAGACATGTTTTGTACTCTGGGAAATTTCTCAAACATTCAAGGCAAACTCACACAAGGAAGGTTGGGTGCATGTTTTTAATCCATGAAAGTTGCACAAAGGAAGACCCCTTGTGGCAAATCTCCTACAGAAATGATCAACATAACCATCAAGCATCTCCACTCCCCTCAGTGCATCCTCACCTGAGGGAAATCTCTGGGATGGCCTTAGTGAATCCAATAGAAGGCATGAATGATGGGCTGAATACTATTCAACTGGAAAGAAAATTTAGTAAGCTTGATGGTGGCAAATATGTTAATGACCAAACAATCTACAACACTAAGCGTAGGGTAACACTTGCAGAACTAAAGGGAAAAAGTTTCATGGAGGTCCTCTTTGAACAACTTGGTAATTCAGGTAGGGTTTATCAAGCAAAATTCAGTTCAGAGGGTCACTTGGAGGCTCTATTCTTGGCTCACCCTCCTGCATTAAAGCTTTGCAATCAATGCCATCATATTTCTATGTTTGATTTTAATCATAAAAGAAATAAGTTAAAATTCTCCCCATTCCATGTTGTAGGAATTAATTCCAACCAAAGAACTTTCACAAAATCTCTTTTTTTTCAAAAAAAGGGAAACTTTTCAGTTCTAGAGTTGTTCTGTAAATTCACTAAAGGAGATGGCTTATGATCCTGAGAGACTTCCCAAAGTCTTTGTGATGGACTGTGAAAAAGCTCTGATTTTTTCTATAGAACAAATTTCCCCTGAGTCAATAAGCAAGTTTTGTCAATGTCACATTTCTAGAAACATACAAGCAAACTGTAAAGTGCGCTTTAAGATTAAATTTTAAGGGTGGAAAAGCTTTATGTCTTTGTCGGCTAAGTATGGGGCCTCAAAAACCAAGGAGGCGGCAGAGTCAATGATGGAGAACTATGAGTAAATGACAAATCACTGCCTCTACTGTAAGTCTTCCTAGTTTTGGGTTGGTTATATTATGACTTGTATAAAGTGTTCCTTGGCAGAACATGATGATGTTCTCAAGTATATGGATCTTAGCATCTTCTGTATGAAAAAGATATTGGAATGGCTTGGAATTGAAAAAACCCTTAAATTGGGAATAAACCCACGTCTTGGGTTGAAGGGGCCTGTGCTACTCTCAAACAATTCCTTGCAAATCCTTTGGGGTACATGTTGGATATTTGGAAAAACCTAGAGGGAACAGTTTTCAACCAAATTAAATTGGTTCAGGCTCCTCTTTACGACTCTTTAATTAAGATAGGAGTAGTTCTTCCCACTGAAGTGTTACCATTAGGATACAAGTTGTCTTTAGAGGCAATCAAACGTTTTGTGGAACAATTCAAGAAATTAAAGCAGAACCATGATGGGGAAGTGTGCACCAAGTCATACGGCAAGACTATGGGTTTGCCCTCTTCCCGCAAAATAGGTGACCGACTAGCGTTCCAAGGATCCATTTTGCCTGAGGATGTTTATCCTCAGTGGAGGTTGGATTATGAACCTTTCAGTTCTTTTTCTGTATTTTGGTTTGAGTTGGATTGTTGGATTGTTAAAATCAATTTGTGAATGATGCTTTTTGATAGATGACTCCTACTTCACTAATATTTGATCCTTTTGAATTTTGAAAGTTTGATGTTGTTGAAATTCTCAGCAATTCTCAGTAACATGAGAAGCTCAATGCAATGAAATTTGGATAACTTGAAGAAGATCATTGGGGGCTGTTGAAGCATTTGATGATGGAGACCAAAAATTATTGTTCAAAGCCAAGACTTGAACCTAAAGTCTTGCAATCAAGAAGAGGACTTCCAAAATTGACAGATACCTGGAGAGATCCTTCTTGATTTGAACAGTTTCAGAAGCAACTTGATCAGGTTAAGAGAATTAGAGGGAACCAAATAAGAAAAGACAAAAGATTGTAAGTCTTTTCTTTTGTGAAATGTTCATTTTTTGGGTTTAATGGACTGATGATGATACAATGATAATTGTTATTCAAAGTACGCAGGATCAGAATGTGAATTTCATAGTTCAGAGGAAGGGACTGAAATTGAATTAGCTTCATTTCATTTAAAATCCAAATCCTCCTCAGAGGAAGAAGACATGCAGCTATAATCAACCAGAATCTCATCTTTGTTGAGTATTGATGTGATTCATTAATTTTATTGGAACTTGGGCTGGGTTAGTTTTGATTATAGGAACCAAAAGTGACATAACTCAATAAATTACCTGAGAAATTATATATGTTTTTTGGGTGAGGTTTGGGATCCCATTGGTGATGGGAATTTTACATTCAGAGATATTTCTAAATTTCTGGGGTATGATTCATAAGGTTGGTTGAGATTTAGGAAGGAAATAAATGAAACATTGGTGTCACATAAAGCATGCTACATTTAGATTCTTGGTGGTGCAGAAGAGGTAGAAAAGATTGAACAAAGATTTTATGTTGAAGACATCAATGCAAAGATTCCCTCTTCAAAATGGCTGGCTAACTTAGATATGGGTCAAATAGTAGCATATACATATGCAAGGCCTATATGTTTGATTTTATTGGAGTCATTTTCTTCTTATACTCCCATGAAAAAATGTGTTACTGATCATTAATAGCCTATTTATATTTCCTTTGTAAACAATAAAAAATGGTTTCTATTATTACTTGAGGGAGAAATGATTGCAATCCGCCCATTGTAGGAAAAAACCTCTGCTTTAATTTCAAACAAAGCTTCTGGTTGTGCTGATCATCTCAAAGATCAACTGCATGTGTTTTCTAGATTATAGAGTTCGATTATAGAGATCATTTCATCATTGGGTTTCCATATTAATTGTAATTCTGGTTCAGGTAACTGTTGATCCTATTAATATGAAGGGCTATCATATTTTGAACATCATTATGTTGAGTTTTTTGAGTTAACAGCTTTGTGATGAGTTTTTTGAATGAGATTTTGTTTGTAAGTCAGTTGAACTTGTGTTGGGCCAATCCCATCATAAGGATTATTTTTACTTCTTGTGATGAGATCAGCTTAACACAAGTTGAACTTGTTTTTTTTTGGTGTTTTTACTTTGGGGCTTGTCAAGTTACTTGCCTTTTTTTTTTGGTGTTTTGACTTGAGGGCTTGTCAAGTTGAACTTGTATTTTTTGGCACTTTTAATTTGGGCTAGTCAAGTTGAACTTGTATGTTTTGGCACTTATACTTTGGGGCTGCTCCATAGACTCTTTCATTGTTTATTGAATTTTTATTGTTTTCAGGTTTTTTTTTTTTTTTTTTTTTTTTTTTTTACTTATTTTAATTTGGATTACTATTTATTTTGTTTTTTTTACCAAAAAATCAACATTTTTTGATATTTTGGTTGATTTCTATTTATTTCTTCATATTTTTATTTAGTTTATTTAATATTTATATTTGTTTTATTTTATTTACTTATTTTATTTTTGGCCCACAAAACTTGAAGTAATGTGGCACAGAACACGGCTACATTCAAGTTGTTTTCAGGCCCACACAAGTTGAATTTAGCCCCTCATTGTGCCACACAACCTGGGTCATCATGTAGGGGCCAAATGACTAAACTCAAGTCATATGGTGCTACACAGCTACAATCAAGCCATGTAGCTTTTCAAATTGCTGAAATGAGTTGTGTACACAGATCATTTGGGCCATGAATTTATAATCACCTTTTTTTTTGTTTTGTTTTGTTGGTTTGTTTTGTTTTTTGTTTTTTTTTGTTTTTTTGTTTTGTTTTTTGTTTTTTGTTTTTGTTTTTTTTGAGTGATCTTACATTCACAACTCTTTGAGTCGTTTACACGACTCTATGGGCCGTATGGCACCCTAAACAGCTCAAATGAGCCGTGTGGCATGCTACACGACTCAAATAGGCCGTGTGGCAAGCTATAGAACTCAAATGGGCCGTGTGGCATTTTAGACGTCCCATTTGAGTTGTGTGGCACTCTAAACAACTAAAATCAAGTTGTGTAGCCTCCACTAAATAATAAATAATTAATAATAATTAATAAATAATAAATAATAAATAATAAATAATAAATAATAAATAATAAATAATAAATAATAAATAATAAATAATAAATAATAAATAATAAATAATAAATAATAAATAATAAATAATAAATAATAAATAATAAATAATAAATAATAAATAATAAATAATAAATAATAAATAATAAATAATAAATAATAAATAATAAATAATAAATAATAAATAATAAATAATAAATAATAAATAATAAATAATAAATAATAAATAATAAATAATAAATAATAAATAATAAATAATAAATAATAAATAATAAATAATAAATAATAAATAATAAATAATAAATAATAAATAATAAATAATAAATAATAAATAATAAATAATAAATAATAAATAATAAATAATAAATAATAAATAATAAATAATAAATAATAAATAATAAATAATAAATAATATGGTTGTGTACAGGGGTAAAAAAATAAAAAATGCCCATTATGGGGGGTATATGCCCCCCAAGGGGTTTCATGTTTTTAGAAAAACTGTTTGGAGTAGTTTATGTGCCTTCACGCGTTGATGGGCCCTACACAACTTTCAAGGGTTGTGTGAAGCCTGGAACAACTCCCCCAGGTTGTTTGGGGCCCTACACGACTCCCACAAAACTGGAGCTATGAATTTAACATTACTCCTTTGTTTTTTTATTATTACTTTTTGTTTATTTTTTGTTTATTTTTTGTTTATTTGTTTATTTTTTGTTTATTTGTTGTTTTTTTTTGTTTATTTTTTGTTAATTTTTTGTTAATTTTTTGTTAATTTTTTGTTTATTTTTTGTTTTTGTTTTTGTTTTTATTTTTTATTTTTTAGTTTTTATTTTAATTTTTTGTTGTTTTTTTATTTTTTATTTTTTATTTTATTTTTTATTTTTTATTTTTTATTTTTTATTTTTTATTTTTTATTTTATTTGTTATTTTTTTCTTTGTTATTTTTATTTTGTTTTTGTTTGTTTTGTTTGTTTTTTGGTTTTATTCTGTTTTTTTGTTCTGTTTTGTATTTTTGTATTTTTTGTATTTTTTTTGTTTTGTTTTATTTTATTTTATTTTGTTTGTTTTGTTTTGTTTCATTTGTTTTTTTTGTTTTTTGTTTTTGTTTTTCCATTTTTTTCCATTTTTTCCATTTTTTCCATTTTTTCCATTTTTTCCATTTTTTCCATTTTTTCCATTTTTTCCATTTTTTCATTTTTGTCATTTTTGTCATTTTTTTCATTTTTTTCATTTTTTTCATTTTTTTCATTTTTTTTCATTTTTTCATTTTTTCATTTTTTTCATTTTTTTCATTTTTTCATTTTTTTTCATCTTTTTCATTTTTTTCATCTTTTTCATTTTTTTCATTTTTTTCATTTTTTTCATTTTTTTCATTTTTTTCATTTTTTTCATTTTTTTCATTTTTTTCATTTTTTTCATTCTTGTCATTTTTTTCATTTTTTTCATTTTTTTTGTTTTTTTCATTTTTTTCATTTTTTCATTTTTTCATTTTTTTCATTTTTTTCATTTTTTTTCATTTTTTTCATTTTTTTCGTTTTTTTCATTTTTTTCATTCTTGTCATTTTTTCATTCTTGTCATTTTTTTCATTTTTTTCATTTTTTTCATTTTTTTCATTTTTTTAATTTTTTAATTTTTATTGGGGACTTGAGTTTTTCACGCCCCCAAACCTGGAAATCACACAGTTTGGACATCCCCACAACATCCCACAACATCCCCAATGCATGTGGTAAACTGGAAAAAACACAGTTTTTGGGGGTTTTCAAAAAAAAAAAATACAAGGGGATAGGAGGGCACCTCAAACCCCTTCAGAAAAAATCTGAAGAATTTTGGCTGTTTTTAAGACCTTCAAAATTTCCCTTAAGAAACTGAAAAAAAAGCTCCATGTCTCAAATCTCCTCACATTTTTAATCTTTCTCCTTTGGTTATTTTGAGAAATCTGAAGAGACAAAAAAGTTTTGAAAAATGGCAGGCCATTGAACTAAAAATTTTTCAGAATTTTAGTTCTTCACTTTCCCAACAGAAAATGAGATTTACATAAAAAATGAGATAGTATTTTGAATTCTTTTTTTTGTTATTTTTGCAAAAGATTTTCCAAATTTTCAGTTCGCATTATTTAAGTGAGAATTGCAAAGGGCCCAAAAAATTTATCTGGGGATTTCTTGTAGCTTATTGTTTCCCAATAATTCATAATTGAAAAGGCAAAAGTTTTGTTTTTTGCTCTTAATCAATGAGAAAAAAAATATGAAAAATTGATAAAAAAACAGAAAAATGATCAAATCAAGGTCATTTGTACTACTTTATTATATTTAAAAACAGGAAAAAAAATCTTCAAACCATGTTCCAAGTTATTATGCATTGAATCTTTCCATTATTGTGATTCCTTGATAGGAAAAGCGTTCAAAAGGGGATCTAATTGGGGAGCTTGCCACAGTTCAGAATTATAGTGGAAATAAATTATCTGCTGATAATATTCCAAAAGAATTAAACATATGGGAGATTTTTGAGAATTTGAAGTTGGAGGTGAATTGAGGGGCAAATAAGTTGATGGCATTCACTTAGATAAAACTACCACTGGCCTGTTGTATGTATCTGCAAGAATGAAACCATGGCAAGGGAATTTCATCCTGTAACTCTGAGGGGAAGGTCCAGAAGTGTGGTTGAGATGTTTTCTTCCTTTGTAAAAATCATCATCCCAGACTTGATCCATGAAGTTTTCAACCTTGAAGATAGAGTTTGATTCCATTTACTTGATCATTTTATGTCATATTGAGCTCCAATCTTCAGATTTAAGGCCCAAATTAACTGCTACTGATATAAAACCACCGTTCCCATCACCCACACATCTTGAAATTGTGAAATTTTTGGTATGACTTTCCTTGGGAAAATGAAATTTTTTTATTGATACTGAGGAAAAAAGGATGAGTAATATTTAAGATGAGATGAAAAAAAAACAATTCATAATGAATTTATCAAAAGCAACCACTTTAAAATTATCAGAAGATGGAAAAGACAATTTTGTGACCTTCATCCCAAAAACAAGGGGTTAATAAGTGAAACATAAAGCAAGATTAATTCAGAAATTTCTTCAATTTTTCCATTTCAGAGGCTGTGGCTGTGGGAGCAAGAATTGGATTCCCTGGAGGCCTATAAGAATATTCATCTTCATCCTGTTGTTTTCTTCTCTTGATCCTCTTCAAAGTCCAAGGAATAAAATTCTGTGAAGCAAAACTCTTATTGAGGATGGTTCCTGAACTCCAAGTGACAAATGAAAATATGAAAACCAATGGAAACTCAAAAAAACAATCCTTATCCCCCCAACCAAAAAAAAAATACTAACTGTCTTTATTATATAAAGTTGTTCATGATCTTTGAGTTCTTCTCCACTCCATTCCTCTTCTGTTATAAAATCATCCTGTTCAAAGTGCAATGTTAGCCTAATTGCAAAAAAAATCACCTCTTCCTCTGATTCCTGCTTCTTTTTTCCCTTGGCCTTTTAATGATATTCCTTTCCTTTAATTTTCCTCAGAGTGTTGAATTCAAGAAAACCAATTTTGAAACATATGCTGTTAAGATCAATTGAACAGAAATGGATAAAAAACACTAAAAGAAAAAACTGACCATTGAATTAATCACTTGGTGCTTCCTTGGTCTTCCTCTTCTCTTAGATACTTCAACATATTCAAACACAGACGGATCCCTATGAGATGAATTCTGAGAAAATAGTTTGCTTTTATTGGGGGCTCCTTTGGGTCTTAAAAAAATTTTCCTTTCTTCCTCTGATAGGGGTTCTTGAATGGGAGTCAGTTGATACTTCCCTTTTAACATTTTCATCATTTCTCCAAGGTAAAATTTTTTTCTCCTGGGTGCAATTTAACAAATTATTCAAAGATTTTGTTCTGAAACAGGTTTATTTTGGTTTATTGGAAAGGTGATTCATGAGATGATTGAGAAGTTTGGCATGAACCATTCTCAGCAAGCAATGAATAATTTTAAAATAAAGGAAAAAACTTCAGAAATCAATGTGAGAATTATTTTATTCTCCAAGAAAAGTAAACATACTGCAATAGGAGGTTTTAAATGCCACTTGGAATGAAAATTATCAAGCAAAAATTGTTGCTTCTTGAGATTAGCCTTCTTCACTTTGTGTACACGAGGAATTCCCATGAAAGAAGAATAATCATAATCAGAACAGGTGTTGATTTTTCTGCTGAAATGTGAAAAGAATGCACAATCTTGAGAGCATAGTGGCATATTTGTCTTGAGATATGTTCAACACAATATGGGAGACAAATCAAGTTCTTGAAGTGTTGCTGAAAGTTTCAATGGATTTTTCATGGAGTTGAATTGAAAATGAATGTTATATTGGGTGAACTATATCAGAAAAGGAACCAGAAGAAGTTTAGATAAATTATTCAACAAAAGAGTGAAGCCCTTCTATCCTAGATGTGCTGGTATTTCCAAAATTCAGGTGCTTGTTTGCAGCATATGAAACAAATTTTCTCTTTAGAGGAAGCCAGTTGCCAAGAAGGTGGTCAGAAGCGGGGGTATTCCTGAATACAGTCAAATGGGTAAAACTTTCTTGATAAGATTTTTCAGAGTGGGATTCGACCAGCATATCCAAGTTTTTTCTGGATATCATCCATTCTTCTTCAGATTTAAAGTGTTTTATACAATTTGTTTGAATTTATTTGAAGATATGCCTGAAAAAGAGTAAACGATGAGATTTGTGAAATACAGTTTCAATGGAATTAATCAGGGCTTGCTATTTTTAAGTCACTATGACTTTGGGCTCTTCATGTTCTAATAATTTATGAAGTTGAGGGAGAGACCATTTATACTCTTCCTTTATTTCTTGGGAGAGGAAAAAGAAACCAACAGAGAATTTTCTAGCACAATTTTTGACCCCAGCAATGTGAAGAAGAGGCATGGAAAATTTGTTGGCTTTATAGGTAAAGTCCATCATTCATACTGATGGAAAGAGTTTCATTAATTTGATAGAATATGGGTGAGAAATGAATAAAGAAGCAATATGAAAATTTTAATTATTGATTTCATATGTAAAAGAAGAGTTTCTTAATTGCATTATTAAAGCCTCTATGGGTGATTTTACAAAGTTTTTCTTTTTTGATTTTTGACCTTTTGTCATAGATTGTAATAAGGGTTGTGTGAACAGGAGAATTGGAGGAATGTATTAAGGAATGAAGAATTTTCAGGGGATGAACCCCAGCTTTAGTTAAAGAATTGACCATATCATCTTGTTCACCCTGAATCCTTCTATGGGCTGGATGGGTGGATGGATCAGTTGATGGTGGATGATTGTGATCAGGGCATTGGATTTTTATTTCCCAAAGACCAGACCCCTTGTTAAAGCTTCTGGAGAATTTGAAGAGATAGTTTTTTTTTCTATTTGATGAAAGTCTTTCATTATCCAAATTGAGTTTATATTCCCCAGATTTGTCACATTGATAAGTATATCTTTGCTCCTTAGTATTAGAGAATTTGGTGGAAACGGCATATCCATGGGATTTAGCCCACTCTTGAAAAGCATCCACAAGTTCCCCCTTTGAATGATATGATAATTCATGTGCAGGAGCCAAAGGATTAGAATCACAGGGGTGATATAAATCATTTTAAGAATTAAAAGGAGAAGAAGCAGAGGCAGATAGTAAAAGTGGGTTCATGTGTTTTTCAGACATTTTTTGTTTGGAATTTTGATTTGAGATGCTTTTCTTATAAAGGCTTGATTTTTTTGATTTTTGATTGATTTTTTGGATTTGGGGGGTTGATTTAGTGGGGATGGGTTGTTGAATTGGATTGGTTTAGTTGTGTTGAGTATTCGTGTGTGATTGGCTGATTGGTGTTGAGTTATGATGATTGGTGATGGTGGTGATGCTTGGTGATGGTGGTGATGATTGATGTGGTGTAGTGTGGAATCTGGATTTTGAAAGGTGATTTTTTGGTTCAGGAGGGGATTGGAAATCTCCAAGGGGTGAGGAGGAGGCAGGAAATGACTCAAAATCATATTAAATATCAGATTATTCATATATAAGAGCCTAAAATGCGGACCTACCCCAAAAAGGGGTTAAAACATGGTATTTTGAAGCGAGCCATTCCAGGGCCAAAGAAAGGTCCAAAAAATATGAAAAGAAAATATATTAGTGTTTCATTTGAAGTGAATTTTAAAAATGTTAACTCAATATGTCCAT
>CM062624.1:10469700-10477200 GCA_025617555.3 Puccinia polysora | reverse complement strand
AAACACTATACAAGTCAAAAGGTCAGAACCCAAAACTAGGAAGAATAAGAAGCAGTGATTTGGACCTACTCTGAGTTCCACATCATTGACAGTATTCAATCCAACTTTCAATTGAACCAACAAAGTTTGCTCACTTTTGAGTTGAGAAAGAATTTGTCACAGTTTTTTATATGATTTCAATTCTCACTTTACTTACACTTTGGTTTCACTTTAAAAGTCCCTTTGGAATCACTAGGTGTGGAAAGAAAGTCCCACAAAGTATGCTTTGATCCCAAATTGGGGTTCAGGGAACCCAAGTGTGGTCCAGGGAGTGCCCAAAATTCTGGCACAACTTGCGGGGTGTTGTGCACCCCCAAAAATGGCTGTTTTGATCCTTGTACGGGGGTACACAGCTTGAAATCTCCGTGTTAGGGGGGTAAACAGCTTCTATACAACCCCCTGGGGGTCCCGCGTGTTTGGAATGGCCCTTTGTAGTTGTTTATGGGCCCCCACGGCTTCTTTAAGCTGTGAAGGGCCCTACACAACTACCAGCCAACTGGGGTTGTGAATTTAACATCACCCTAAAAATAAGTAAAAATAAGTATAAATAAGTATAAATAAATAAATAAAAATAAAAACAATAAACTCTGAAGAAAACCAACCGTTTGTCTTCAGATTCAAGTAAAAAATTCAAGTTCAACTTGACTAGCCCTAAAGTAAAAGTGCCAAAAAATGCAAGAAGTTTTTTGACCAGCCCAAAGTAAAAGTGCCTAAAGAAATACCAGTCTTTTGACCAGCCAAAAAGTACAAGAAGTATTTTTACCAGCCCTAAGTTAAAAGTTCCAAAAAAATACAAGTCTTTTGACCAGCCCTAAAGTAAAAAAACCAAAAAAAAACAAGTTCAACTTGTGTTAAGCTGATCCCATCTCAAGCTTAACAAAAGTTAAGCTTGTGATGGGATCAGCCCAACACAAGTTGAACTGAATTTCCATAAAAATCTCATTCAAAACACTCATAATAATGATGTTAACTACAAACACTCAACATAATGATTTTCAAAATGTGATAAACCTTCATATCAATAGAATTACAATATCTGCATGTTAGACCCAACACAAATGATGAAATTAATCTATAAGTTAGAATAAAACTCAGGTTTATTTTTGAGGTGATCAAACAAACAAGCTGTTTTTGAGAAATCATGGAGCGTGGTTTCAAAACTATGGGCGGGATTTGAATCACATCTCCCTGAAGTGTACAAGCTGGACCAAATGGTTATTGTTAACAAATTAAATGAACAGAGTATCTTATTGTTCTTTTAAACCCATTTTTGTGCAAGTAAAAGAACAACATGATTCCAGAGAAATGAAACATATTGGTCTTCCATAAGTATCAGCTATTATTTGACCCATTTAAAGCTTTGAAAGCCATTTTGAAGAGGGAATCTTTTCTTTGATTTCAATGATATAAATTCTTTGTTCTATCTTTTCAAAATCTTTACTGCTGCCAAGGATCTTAGAATAGCACCCCTTATTTAACTGGGTCCCAAGCCTCACCCAAGAACTTATGTAATTTCTTAGGTATTTGATTGAGGTAATTTACTTCCTAAAATTAAAAATTATTCAGCCTAAACTCTAATCTCATTGAAGGAATCACCACCCACCAAAGAGGAAATTCTGTTTAAATGCTCCATTGTGTCTGCTTGATCCTTTGAAAAGGAATTGGATTCCAACAGCACCAAATCCAATGAACTTTCAGTCTCTTCCACTGAACTTTGAAATTCCAATGAAGAGCCTGACTTGGAATATAAAAATTTCTCAATCAGTTCATTAAACCAAAAAAATGAACCTTTCACAAAAGAAAAGACTTAAAATAATTTTTATTTTCTTCTTTGGTGCCCTTCTACTTCTCTTTGGCTGCTTAAGTTCCTTTTCAATGTGTTAAAATTGAGAAGGATCTTGCTGGGTATCCGTAAATTTTGGACAGCCTCTGCTTGATCACAAGAATTTAGGTTCAAGCCTTGGCTTTGATCAATAATTGGACCTCTCCTTCATCAAGTGCTTCAACAGCCCAAAATAATCTTGATCAGGAATATTCAAGATCATTTCATTCAGCTTCTTATGTAACTAAGAATTTTTGAGCAGTTCATCAAAATTGAAATTTTAAAATTAAAAAGAATCAAATATTAGTCAAGTAGGAATCATCATTTTAGTAAAGTAGGAATCATCATTCAAAAAGAATTTATCAAAAATCATTAATCAAAAAGTATTAATCACAATGTGATTTGAACAATCCAACTTAAACCAACTTAAAGAACTAGAACTGCAAGGTTCATGATCCAACCTCAACTTAGGATGAACATCTCCAGGCACAACAGAGCCTCTCAACACTGGCAGGTCCCCTATTTGGTGGGAACAGGGAAAAACCATGGTCATTGAGTATGAATTGGTGCACACTTTCCCATCATGGTTCCGCTTTGAACTCTCTAATTGATCCCCAACAAGTTTTATAGCTTCTAAAGACACCTTGTATCCCAATGGAAACAGTTCAGTAGGAAGAACTATTCCAATCTTTATTCAAGATTTTTAAAGGGTAGCCCGAACCAATTTAATTTGATTGGAAACTGTGCCCTCTAGGCTTTACCAAACATTCAAAATGTTTCCCAACAAGTTTTCAAGGAATCGTTTGAGAGTAGCATGGGCCCCTTCAACCCAAGATGTTTTTTTATTTCCAAAGTCTGGTTTTTTGCAAGTCCAAGCTGTTACAAAAGTCTCTTTGATAAAAAAGTTATTATGATCCATATACTTGAGTAAATCCTCACAGTCTGCCAAAAAAACTTTATACATGTCATAATGTAAGCAAACCAAAACTAGGAACATTAACAGTAGAAGCAGTGATTTGGCACCTACTCTAAGTTCTGCATCATTGACCTCTGCCTCCTCCTTGGTTTTTAAGGCACCATACTTAACCCACAGAGACATAAAGCTTTGCCACCCTTCAAAGTTATTATTAAAGCGCACTTTACATTTTGCTTGTATGTTTTTAGACAAGTGCCATTGACAGCACTGTCTTTTTGACTCAGGGAATATTTGTTCTAGAGCACGGATCAAAGCTTTTTCACGGTCCTTCACAAAGAATTTGGGGATTCTCTCAGGATAATAAGCCAACTCCTTTAGCGCTCTTACAGACCAACTGTAGAACTCAAATGTTTCTCTTGTTATAAAAACAAGAGCTTTTGTCAATGTTTTCTGGTTTGAAGTAATTCCTATAAAATGCAACAGGGGGATTTTGTACTTATTTTTCTTCTAAGTACAATCCATCATAGCTATATGATGGAATTTCTTGCAAAGCTTCAATGAGTCTGGTGAGCCATGAATAGGGCCTCCAAGTGAACCTCTCCACCAAATTTCGCTTGATGAAACCAACCTGAATTACCAAGTTGTTCAAACAGGACCTCCATAACACTTTTTCCCTTCAGTTCTTCAAGCGCTAACTTACACTTAGTGTTATAGATTGCTTGTTCATCAACATTTTTGCCACCATTGGTCTTGATCAATTTTCTTTTGAGTTGAATTGTATTGAGCCCATCATTCATGGATTGTTTGAGATTGTCTCAGGCTACCCCAATGATTCTCCTCAGGTGAGGATGCACTGAGGGGTGTGGAGATGGTTCATGGTTATGCTGATGATTCTTGTAGGAGATTTTACACAAGGGATTTGCCTTTGTGTGACTAGCACGGATTAAAAACTTTCACCCAGCCTTCCTTGTGTGATTTTGCCTTGACCGTTTGGTGAGCAGTTGCCCAGAGTACAAACCATGTCTATCACAGTCTAAATCAACATATTTTTAAGTCTCATTAATTTCTCTCCGCGCTTCTGTGCTCTCCTCTCAGTAATCTCTCTGCGCTCTCCCTCTCTTACCCAGAGCGGGTTCCCCCAAATACTCCCCCTTCTGGCTGTGACAATACAGACCCACAAGGGCTGCGGAAACCAGGCTGGAAAGCAAGGGAGAAGGAAACAATGCATATGCATATGGGATGAATCAAGAGTTGTACTTAAATAGCTACCAATAGTTCCTCATTCCGTTTTTCTTCTTTTCCTTTTCCTCATTGATTTCTGGTCTCAAAACTACCTCACCCTCAGGTGATTTCCATGCCTCACTCCTTGTCCACTTCCCTTCCTCCTCCTTTTTCCAGTCCTCCAAGATCCTACCCTTGGTGGTACTCTCCAAAGTTTTTTGGGTTTTTGTTTCCTGTTTTGTTTTTACAATATCTCAAATCTTTCTTTCCAGACAACTCCAGGGTGTTTCTGTCTTGTTCATATTTTCATGCTGGGTTGGAAATCTAACCTGATCTATTTCTTGTCTTGAAAAAACCTCACCCTCAGGTGATTTCTGCTCCTCACTCCTTGTTTTCTTCCCTTCCTCCTCCTTTGTCTGGTCCTCAAAGAGCCTAACCCTTGGTGGTACTCTCAAAAGGTTGTTGGGTTTTTTTTCCTGTTTTTTTTTTTCCAATATCTTGAATCTTTCTTTCCAGAAAACCCCTGGGTGTTTCTGTCTTGTTCATATTTTCATGCTGGGTTGGAAATCCAACCCAATCTATTTCTGGTCTCAAAACTACCTAACCCTCAGGTGATTTCCATGCCTCACTCCTTGTCTGCTTCCCTTCCTCCTCCTTTTTCTGTTCCTCCAAGAGCCTAACCCTTGGTGGTACTCTCAAAGGCATTTTCACTGGTTTTTAGCCCAGAAAAACCCAACTGCGTCTTGCATTTTCAAATCCCAGACCAAAAATAAACTATAAACCCTGGAGTCATCTTGATCAACCCCATATCCATCTCCCTCTCTATCTATCACTCCTGTCTCCAATCACAACAACTCTGAGGAGGATTCTGCATACTACTCCTCCAACCTATCAAACACCACCAAAACCATCTTCAGACAGCTCACCTTTGCTCTAAACAACCTTGCTCTCACCATGGCCAACAATTTACTACAAACTGATATTCACAAGCTCACAGGACCTAACTTTCCAAGCTGGAGGAATGCAATCATCACTCAACTGGGTTTCAAAGACCTGGATGAACTAATCAAAAAGGATCCTCCCTCTGAACCATCACAGCAGGATTGACTCCGACTGAAGCAAGCCACCACCTTCATACAGATGCACCTTGACCACCAGAACTACACCATGTTTGTTGATGATCCATACAAATACCTTTGAAAAAACCTCTGGGATGCCATCCACTTGCACTACGACACAAAATACATAGAAAACATCTCCAAAAAAATTGGGAAGATGCACAATATTGACTTCTCAGCTTGCAATCTCACCTCAGCCATAAGCAAGTTTTGGGAACTATTCCAACAATTTTGGGAGGTATCCTTGGGAAAATTTGACAGCCAAACCTTGCAGGTCATGTGGGCTTATCACATTCTTGAGCAATTTCCAGAAAGTTTCCACGTTTTCAAATTTCTACAATACTCTAGATTCAAAGACACAGAAAAGATTGAAATTTTCAGTCTCCTGACAGATTTGGAAATGGAACTCAGAAGACAAGACAAATCTAACGCGTCAGATATGGCCTTACTTGTGCAAGCTCCCACGCAACCAGGATTGGGGCAAAAAGCTGAAAAGACTTGGAAACCCAAAAGACAGCAATTCTGTACCAATGGGAAGCACAACCCTCTCACTGGGCACTTGGAAGCAGACTTCCACCAACTCCATCCAGAGCGTGAAATTGCTTACTACCAAGGGCTCATGGAAAGGAGGGGTCAAGGGAAGTTGGAAACTCACCACGCTCACTGCCTCTTGGTTGTATTACTCCCTAACGCTATGATTCTAGACAGCCAAGCGTCTGGAAATTACCTAAAGGATTGGAACCTCTTTCCCTCCTACTCAGAATGTTCTGAAGTCATCTATGCCACCAATGGATGCAACATCCCAGTGATTGGATGGGGACGAGCAACTCTAAAACTGAAGGACGGCTATCTCAACATTGACACAGCCTTTCACGCTCCCTCTCTCTTGCACTCACTGGTTTTGCTATCAACATATCTTCAACAGGGCTACTCACTCTTGCCCACCGCTTGCGGATTCAAGTGTTGCAAGGAAAATGAAGTCCTATTCACTGGCAGCATTGTAGAAAAACTACTGGTTATCAATCTGAAAACTGATTGAGCACTCACCAAATTCTCCAATTCCATGAACCTACACCAGGCCCTGGGACATCTGAGTCAAAAATATCTAAAGCAGAGCATAACTCAATACCCCTCAAAAGGGTGGAGTGCACCCCTTGAAACCTGTCAAAAATGCACCAACTTCCCTTCTCCGGACAATTTCCCCAACCAACTGCCAAATTGGAAGTCATCCACATGGACTTGTGTGGCCCAATCACCCCTGTGTCCCAAGGTGGAAACAAGTAATTCCTAAAAATTGTGGATGGCTACTCTAAATACGGGTTCATCTTTACTATGGCACAAAAATTCCAAACATACAACCTGTTTCTGAAATTTCTCAATTTGGCTGAAACCCAATGTGGAATGAACGTGAATTTTTTAGTTTCCAATAACAGAGGGGAATTTTTCAACAAGATTCTGGAAGATCTTTTTCAAAAAAAAGTAATCACCCACCTCAAATCAGCACCATAAACTGCACAACAGAATCCCTTCTCCAAATGCTGGAATTGGATCACTATCAAAAAAGAATGTGCAATGTTGCTTAACTGTGGACTGCCTTTGGACTGGTGGGGGGAAGCAGTAAGTACGGTGGTCTATTGTGAGAAACCTTCCCCAGACAGCTCCATTGAAATGAACAGTCTCTATGAAATCTGGTTTGGTAAAGTGGCTAATCTATCTCACTTGAAACCTTTTGGATGCAGAGCTATCCTATTCAACAAGGAAAAATTTTGTTGGTCAAAATTCTCCCCATCTGGGATTGAATGCATCCTTCTAGGGTATGAAGAAGGTCACCAAACATATTGGGTGTGTGATCCTATTTCCAAAAAAATCCACCACTTGCACCATGTTTGCTTCAAGAACAACATTTTTCCTTTCTTAAATATTCAGTCTCTTGCTCCCACTTCTTCCTCTGATTCCACCCTCTCTAATTTCTCTTCCCTTCCTGATCTCTCTATTTCTTCCCATTCTTGTGTTACTTCTGTTTTCTCTTCTTCCTCACCTTCTTCTCCATCTATCCCCACTCAGCCTGTGCCTCTCTCTACCCCTGCTTCTGAATCATTATCCACTTGTCAAGCTATCACTGCCAACAATCCCTCTAACTCACCAGCCTCCGAGCCACCCACTTCACAAATTGGACACTCTGGCAACACCACCAAATCAACCTCAAACTCACCATCATACTCGCCTGAAAACCTTTTCAGCGTCTCAAATTCCCCACCGCCACCAGTCAAAGGATACACTTACGTCCCTCACTTTGAACATGCCCCTAACAACATTGATCTAAGCATGGGACCACATCAAATCCTCCACCATCCACGCTTGCGGCAAGCAAATTTCAGAGTCAA
>CM062624.1:8929700-9029700 GCA_025617555.3 Puccinia polysora | reverse complement strand
CCTAAAAATTGAAGATAAGGAGTATGAAATTTGCACTTAGAGGCTTTTGCAAACAGGTCATTCTTGCAAAGTTGCTGAAGCACCTCTTGCACATGCGCAATGTGATCGTCAAGAGTCTTTGAGTAAACTAGTATATTTTCAAGATAAACCACAAGATATTTCTCTAGGAGGTCAGAAAAAATGTCCTTGACAAAATGTTGAAAAGTGGAAGGAGCATTGCAGAGGCCAAAAGGCATGACAGTATACTCATAACTGCCAAACCAACTTCTCATTGCGGTCAAATACTCATGAACTTTTGCAATGAAAAATAGGTTATAGGCGCCTCAAGGGTCTAACTTTGAGAAATAAGCAGCTTCACGGAAGAGAGTTATGAGGTGAAACATAGGCAGTACTGGGTAGGAATTCTTCTGGTTTCCTGTTTCAGTTTCCTATAGTCAACACAAAGGCAAAGTCCGCTGTCTTTCTTTGGAACAAATAAGACAGGTGAACCAGTGTTTGAATTGCTTGGTCAAAGAAATCTTTTCAATGAATTTTCTGCAATGTATTCTTGAAGCATGTTTGATTCCTGCTTTGAGAGAGAGTAGACTGGTCCGGGTGCCAGTGGTGGGCCAGTCAGTTTGATCTTATGATTTCGGAACGGAATGGAGGAATTTTATTTGCCTTGAAAGCTGAAAAGATGTCAGTGAAGTCATGATAAACTGGAGGTAAAGAATCTTGAATGATTTCTAAATCTTCAATCTTGTCATCTTCAAGCATGGGGTTCAAAGTGCTTGCATGATGCAAGAGGATTAGGGAGCTCAAAATACACCATTTGGTTGGTTCCTGTTCCTCTTTGAAGAAACAAAGAAGAGGTAAGTTGGACAAATAAGCAATAACTCCTAAATCTGAAGAGGGAAATTGGGAATGAAGGTCAGGATATTGCAAATCTCCTGGCGGAAAAGTGTCATCCAACTCAATGACAGTTTCAGGTAGGCTTTTTAATTCCTGTTTGAAGGAAGGGTTAGTTTCCTGGGGTTGCAAGGTTTGAAGGTTAATTACTCCTTCTTGCCAATTCACATCCAGATTCCAGTGGACTAGGAAATCATGGCGTAGAATGGTATCATCCATTCTGGGAATATCCAAGAAAAATAAATCCCATTCAAAGCTGGGGAAATTAGAAAATGCAAAGGTCCATTTTGTCTTTTGGGAAACCCAATGAGACGGCTCAGTTGCACTACTTACTAAATAGATAGGGAACCTATCTATCTCAGAAAGTTTAACATTTTTGGAAGTGGCAAAATATTCAATTAAAAAAAGAAAAATTAGCGCCAGAATCAAGTAAAACTTGATAAGGGGAGTTTTTGGAATGGAAAAGGAAAAATCTCAAACTTTGAGCACCTAGTGACTCGCAAGTGCAAGGATTCACTTGCTGTAATTTGGATAATGTGTATTCTTCCTTGCAAGTGTCAGGAAAACTAAAAGCTAATTTTTTGACTTTTTAGCCACTTTTCACAACTATCAACATCATGTTTACCTCCACAATACATACATAAACCATTCTTTTCCCTCCTTAACTGTTCCTCATTCCGGAGAATCCCAGTTTCTTTGTCCAGGAACTTTGGAGTTTTGCTGACAGGCTTTCCTTTTGGGTTGGAGTGAAAGGTTGGATTTGTTTTGGATTGCTTTGGATTCTTCAAAGATTGTTTTGAGGATTTTTCTGCCTTTGGAGCCAAAATTGATGCTCCATGGTTGTTTTGTTGAGAGTGGTTCTTTTTGTGATAAACATTATCTAGCTGAATCACATGGTTGATTAACTGCTGTAGGGAGGTTTTCTTATATCCCCCAATGCAGGTTTTTGGATCAGGCGTGCTGGTAAACCTTTTTGAAAATGAAATAGGAGGGATGCCTTGTTCAATTGGATGCAAGACTGCAGAGTTCAAAATTGGAAATATAAACAGAAGCTCTACTATTTTCCTTCATGACTAGATTATTGAGTTTGTATTCAGCGTTTCAAGCTTCATTAGAGTCTCCAAACAGGGTGAAAATCTGTTGCTTGAACTTGTCCCAATTGTTGAGAATACAAGTGGGACTAGTGTTTTCTAATAGTTTGAGGTAGGGTTTGAACCAATGCAAGGCTCTTCCACCAAGGAAGGAAGATGCATACATAACTCTAGGTCTATCAGTAGGGAAATTGTGAGGATTGTTTGAGAAGATGATTTTTCAGGACTGTAGGTAGGATCTAAGCTTATGAGGGTGTTCCCCAGTAAAATGATAAGGCTGCTTCATGCCGGGGGTACAAAAACTAGGACCACTTGGACCAGATAATGAGGCAGTTTGGTTAAGCGCCCGGATTGGGGTTGAGAGTAAGGTCAAAGCATTGGGTTTGGGAGCATTAGTGCAAGCCCAAGATCTGCCACAAGTTGAGGTTTCATCATTGGAAGAGGCTTTGATTTCTTTGAGAGGGTCCACTGCTTCCTGAGAGGGAGCAAGGGGATTATCATGAGGTTTGACCAAAGGAGATTTAGAAGAAGGGCCAGGTTCTAAAGGTTTTCTGGCCTGAGAAATGCTGGACCTCCCTACCCAATGGATATCATCATTGTAAGGGGTGAGGGAAGCGTTCCCAGTTGAGGGAGTAAGCGACATTGTAAAAGAAATCTATTATAGGCTGGAAAGCTACAATAGATGAGTTGAGTTGGTTATTTTAATTTCAAACGACCACCCAATGTACTATAGGGCAATCTTAGATGATTGTGAGCGCAAAGGAGAAGCTGAGTGCAAGGGCAAGTGCAAGGTAGCCAGGGCTAACTAGAAAGTGCAAAATTCTATGATGGAGTAACTCAAAACACAGTGAGAGGGATAAATTTTCCAATGGAAGGGAACCAAACCCAAGCCCAACGTGATTACTGAATTTAGAAAATGCAAGAATGTATGAAATTAACTAACTGAGGAGACAATCCCCAGGCAAGCGGCATAGCCTTTATAAGGTAATCCAAAGTGACTAGATACAACCTGATGGACGGTCAACTACAGTTACAAGCAATGAGGCAATGAATGAAAAGAATGGAGTGCAAAATTAAATAACAGTATGAATGTTTCTGAGGTCTTAGCGTAAGTGCAAGACAAAAGAGGTTGAATGTATTGGAGTGTAATGGTTGAGACATGAGGGAGTGACATCAGAAAAAATGCAAATATGGAGATTTAGTTTAGGCAGGGTAAGGGACTAGTCCATTTGAAAACTATAAAGTTGAGGTGGCTTGACTACCGTGGGTGCAAACTAGCAAGAGCATGTGACCAGGATTGGGAACCCAAGGGTTATTGATACCCCGGGTGAAAAGGCGGAGCCTGAATGGATGGTTGACTGAGGTAGAGTTGACTGCAAAGTTTGCAAGTGGGTTCTGAGTCATTTTCCAAGGATGGAAGTTAATTATGAAAGCCAAAGTTGGTAAGCAGGAGGCACCATTGATGTTGTGCTTCTATTTTGTCATGCTTATGGAATGAGGTAGACGGTACTGAGAAAAAGGGTATTTCAAAGTGGGAGGACAACAACCCTTAAGCTTGAAGGGTTAAAGTCACCTGGCTGTCACAAATCCTACATGCACACTCCAAACCCCTTGACTAATTCCCAAGATCAACTGGATTAACTTCCAAGTGGTGTTGTTTGCAAGCAACCCAACTCCAAAACTCAAATTTGAATCTCAACCACTCAAACACACCCAGAGCCACTCAATCTATCCCTTTCTTTGTTCATTTCAATCTTCTTATTTCTTGAATCTTCTTAAATCTCTTCCTTTTCTTCTATTTCTTTCTTCTATTTCTCATCCATCAATACCTTCACTATCAACATCAACTCAGCCTTGTTGTCTTTGTCTTCCACAATATCTGTCTGGTAAGACTGTCATTTCTACCTCAAAAATTCCTCTTCAAATATCACTATTTTAAGATCTTACCTTTACCTTTTCAACTCAAATTCTCTAGCCCAAAAGCTCCTACCATTCTTCTAGCAAACCTCCTCAAATCTTGTCTCTCACCAAACCTTCTAGATGCAATCTTTTTGATGTTTGTTCTATCTTGCTTCTTTCCTTTTGTCAATTTTCCACTTGAATGATGTTCTGCTCTGCGCAGCCCTCTTAAATTGTTATTTCACAAGATTTTACTTCTGAAATCCAACATATCTGTTTCAACTAAGCCTTAAGCTTTCCTTCAAGAACTGTGGACTCTGTGCCTCAGTATTTAATACATCTTATCCATTTTTTCTTCTCATCCTGTCAACCGCTGGTGAGCCAATCATTCACCTAATATACTTAAGCTGCCAGTTCTCAAGTGAATGAAACCTGATCTGTTCTTTCCAGCCTTGAACTGGAGTTCCCCCTGATTTTGCTCTCTTTAATCCCTGATCTGCTTGTCTCAGTGTTACAAGACCTTCATTCCTTTCTTTCTAATAGTTTAACCCGCAGCATTCAACTCAAAAATTAACAAAGGTTTGATTTGATGCAGACATGTAAGTGTAAGCTTATATGTCTTCCAAAGAGGCCCAAAACAGTTTTTGTCCAAGATTATATACAGGGTCAGCGGCATAAGTTTTGCTTCAGCAGAAACTGCTCTGGAAGTCAAACTGTGCATGTGAATTTGAAACTTGCACTAACAGTTTGCCAAATGTGCCTGTATGTCCCAGATGTGACATAAAGGGTGTAAATTGTTTTTGCAACATGGCAAAAGTTAAACCCCGGTTGCCAAATACAGCCTAAGGAAGAACAAAATTTTACCATGAATTAATCTGACTTTCAAAAAAATCCCTCTTCTGAATCATAGAAATAAGAAAATATTTGATCTGATAATGAATGCATGAAATTTTTCTCATCTTTCTTACTTCTTTATTGGTGGAACTACTGGTTCTGGAAAAAACCTCCTCTGAAATTCTTGCTAAATTCCATCAGATAAAATGGTAGAATAGCTTTTTCATGTTCCTGTAGTTGAAAAACTTCTATGAATCCACCAAATGGAAGAAAAGCTAATCTCACCTTTGGAATGTCCTTGATTTTAGATCACCCATCCGTATCAAAATTTTCAAAAGTGCTTCTTTTATAATCTGAATGAAGCACCCATGAGTGGTTTTCTTTTGATTTTGTTGGGAGGCTACTTCAAGACCTCATGTATTCCAACAAACTTTTTTGACAAAAAACTTTGTTCCTTGTTGGAGAGTTTGGGAAAATTTAACTTGAATTTCAAAAAGATACATGTTCCAAAATGTTTTATGAAAATTTGGTGAATTATGATTTTTGAAAGTAGCCAGCAAGTGGTAATTTGCAAGCGGAAAGATGATGGGAGCAGCAAAATTGGACCAAGCAAGCAAGAGATGAGTTTACCTGATTGGGCAGGTAAGAAAATGAAGAGGAAAACAGAATTATTTGGATGAATCGCAAGCACAGAAGTGAGGAACGGGTCTTTGACACAGCAGATGGAAGGATAAAATTGGAAGAATGAGAGCAGACCTTTTGAAAGTAGCCAGAGAGTGTTAATTTGTAAGCAGAAAGATAATGGGAGTAGGCAAATGGGAAAAAGAAAGAAATAGATGATTTTACCCAATTGGGCAGGTAAAAAATTGAAGAGGCAAACATAAGTGGGGAAAGAGAAGAGACAAGCTAGGTAGAACAGTTTAATTAGTATTTAAAAGATTGCCTCTAGACCTAATTGGAGAGGATGTACATGATTTGTGTGTTGATATTATGTTTTCTGTTTGTTCTTTGTTTGGTCCACTAGTTTGTGCTTCAACATTACAAAAGCCACACTTGCTTTCTAATTTGTCTGGAGGGAGATGGGCCAGAGGTCACTGATGAATTTCCAAGTGATTATCTACAAGATGACATTTTTCATCCCATCAGCCACATTGTTGCCAATCAGGAAACACCTTAGGTCAAAATCCACCTCTTCTAGATGCTGGCTGATCCAATGCAGCCATATTTCAATGTGTCAGGTCCTGTGTTTTTATAGCAGAGTCTTGAGAAGGGCTATTGCGCCCTGATTGTAACAAAAGAGAGTGGGCGGGCTGGGTTTTTGATTGAAGAGAGGGGCTAGGAGCAACAGGAAATTTGTTCCCCACAGCAAATCCAGCACAGACTAGGAGCAAAATTGATGTTTGGCCTGGGTGGTTGAAAGGGCACACATGGATTTTTTTGAGAAGCGCCACATGACTGGACCTTGTAGTAGGAGTACACTCCCAATAAACAATTGTTAGTCAATGCTGGAGGCATGGTCAGTGTTGCAATAGGCTGGTAAGGAGAAGTCCATTTCAGTGGGACCTCCAAGAGAGATGCAGTGGTCCTTGGTGAGTCTGAGGTAACATAGGAAGTGGTTGAATTTTGGTTGATGGGTCAGGGAAGGAGAATTGAGAAACTGGGACAGGTAACTTCAGAAGAAGGCTAGATCTGGCCAAGTGCACTGGACCAGGCAGTTCAAGAGTCAAATGGTGCATCAATAGTTGAAGCTTTCACTGGGGGGGAAGGGAGGGATGGTAATTTTGGATTCCCCTTGCAGTAGAGGGGTGGAGGCGGTTTTGCACTCAGTGATCCATAATTCATTAGGCATGTTTTTGATGAAGCCATCCTAGTGAATCTGGATGGTTCTAGCAGCGTTGTCCCGGGTGATCCTCATGCCAAGGATCCATTTGCATTCACTGAGATCCTCCATCTCAAACTGAAGCTAGATATTTTCCTTGAATTTGGAGATTCCCAACTTGGTTCCACCAATGAAAAGATTTTCAATGTGCACATAAAAAATGCACAAGTATTCAGGTTTAGAGTGAATGAATATGCAGGATCAATGGCATTAGATCTTAAATTGAGGGAGGAGAAGAACCTCCTTCAAAGAGCAGAGTACCAACAGTGGGGGCTTTTCTTTAAGCTGCATAGGGACTTGAAGAGCTCAAGGCTGTATCCTTGGGGGATTTTTATCTCAAGGCCTTCAGGTACTTTGATGAAGATTTCATCCTGGGTCACACTGTTGAGGAATGCATGCTTAACTTCAATTTGATGCAGTTTGAGGTTGTAGGAGGCAACAAGGCTGAGGATTATCCTAAGGGATGCAAGGCATCCTGTGGGAAGAAAGGTCTCTTTATAGTTGATTCCTTAAACCTGCCAAAATCTGCAAGCAAAGAGACAATATTTCTTCTTGATGAACTCCCCGTTTCCACCATATTTAGATTTTAGAACCCAGGTTGTGTCCAGCTCTTGGAAGTGATCAGGCTTTGGGACAGTCTTCCAGACTTGATTTTGTTCACAATTTCCCTGCTCAGTTTTAAGAGCCACTTTCCAACCTTTCCAATCCAAGAAGTTGCAAGCCTTGATGATTTTCTTGGGATTCAAAGTGAAGGAGGGGTTGGTGCTGATCAGATTTTCTTTGGGACAATGTCTGGTTGGGAGGATTCTATTGACAGAGATGTCCAATCCAACTTCATGTGGGGCTTTATTGTACCACAGAACCACAATTTAGTGAGTATTTGAAGGGGAAGAGGTGAGATTGTCAGAAGGGATGTCCTCAGCAAGAGAGGTAGTGAAGGAGATAGGCTTGAAGTCAAAGCCTGAGTCATTGTGAGTACCCCTGATTGGTGTGTTGGGCGGTGAGGAGACTTCAAGCGCATAGTTGGTATTGAGTTCAATAGATTTTGGGGGATCATCCATAAGGATAGGAGACCTGGAGATGGTATTGGGATGGGAATCTGAATGGAATTGAAAAATGTTTGGAAAAAGTTTGATGTGATGAGAAATTTGAATTTTGTTTTGATAAGTTATCCAGAGTTTGTAGGAGTGATGATGAGTTTCAAATGCAAGGAGCACAACTTTGACTCCACAGGGAGAGAATTTCAAGTTTCTGCATTTCTTTTTGATGAAAACAATTGCTTTGTAGAAGAAAGGAAAGAAGTGATTTAGCTTGTGATTCTTGTTTGACCATTTTTCATATGGGGTCTTCAGTTCCAGGGACAAGTGGTGAGTGCAAATCTCCAGGGAAACAGAAGTCACACAGCTTCCCCCACCATTCAAGTAGGAGTCCACTTTTTGAAACAAGAGTCCGGGCTTTCATGATTGTTGTACAATTACCCCTTCTGGCAAAGGGTTTTTGCTGAGTTTTAAAGGGAGTGGTGAGGAAATGATTTATCCCATTTAACCGGAAGAGATTCTTGAAAAATTCATTCACAAACTTTCCCGTGTTGTCTGATACTAAAGTTTTGATTTTGCACCCTGAAGCTTTTTCAGCCTCATGCATGCAGGAAATTAATTTATTTTAAGCGTCAGACTTACAGCAGAGTGGTTAAATGCAGGAAAATCAAGAGAAATGGTCAACAATTTCCAGGAAGTATCTGTTCCCCCCAATTGATTTTGGGGAGGTCAGACCACAGAGGTCAATATGGATGAAGTTGAGAGGATAAAAGGGGCCGGGGAATTTCCCCAAGAAAGGCAGCTTGGTCATTTTGGAGGTTTTGCATTCAGGACACACAAGGCCTTCAAAGAAGCAAGATGGAAAACAATGACTGAGAAAAACAGGATTTGGGTGTCCCATGGCACAATGAAGGTACAGAGACAACAGGGCGGTGTTGTAACAGTCAACGTGTGTGTCCAATGCCAGAGTGTTGTCCATAAAATTCCACGTCATGAGGCAATGGTTGTTTTTGATGCAAAAGAAACCATTCTTGAAGGGAGTGATCAAATACCCCTGTTGCAGGTAAGGGTCATTGAAATGAGGGAGATGGTGATATCAGGCATGTACTGAGAATGAGGGATCTCCAGAAGCCTGGTCACAAGGGGAATGATTGCTCTCCCTTGGCCTAGGATCCGGAGAAGGGATCCATTGACGGTGTAGAGAGTGGAGGAAGTTGGGGTGAAGTCTAAAAAGTATTCTTTGAAATTCAGATAGTGCCTGGAGGCACCTCTGTCTAAGAGTATGATATCCAGATTTTGAATTGTGAAGACTTAGCATGAATTCTGCAGGGATTTCATTTCCCTGGGAGGATTGGAATTGTTGGAGGGGATTGTGGTGTTATTATATAGCCTTGGATTTGGAACTGCATTGCTGCCTGCACGCTCAGCGTTAGGTAGGCCAGGCTCAGCTGTTGGGGTGCGCGAAGTATCAAAAGTGGCCCCTGCTGGCTCAGCAGCAGCAGCTGCGGGCTCAGAAGTAGGAGCTGCAGGACTCAGAACACCAGGTGCGGGTTTGGGGCTTAATCAGATGCGGCAGGCTTGAAACCCACTTGGATGTTACAAACCTAGGAATGGAGCCAGCCCAACAAAGTTTGTGGAAGGTAAGAACGGGGTGATTGCAGTGATTATACAAGTGGGGAGGATGCGCGCAAGGGCGGGCCAACCTGCGGGGATAAGGAAATCATGAAGGCGCATCAGGCCAATACGGGCAAGTGTGGCGTCTCCAAGTAGGGCAGGCAGAGGGCTGTGTCATGAGAAGGACAAAACAGATGTGCATAATGGCAGGCAGGCTTGAGGGATTGGGGAGGTACAGTTTGGGTTAGGGTGAGGTTAGGTTTCTTTTTATAAGGTTTTATTTTCATTTGTTGTTGGGCTTTCATTGCGCTTGTACCTAGGTTAGTTTTGAGAGGGAAAATATAAAGTCTGCTACTCTCAGCACCGGGTTGAGGGGGAGATCATACAAAATACCACGGCTTATGGTTTTGGAGAAGGAATTCATATCTCTATCTCTCTGTCAGCCTACTGGATGCCAAGACCCTTGCTATCCTTGAGCTAACAGAGTTGATAGAGTAAATAATAAATATATTATTTAATAAATGCAGCAATAATCCGTAAAATATTTGGATTAAGCTTATTGCAAGGTTAAGTGGTTTGGTTATTGTTTATTGTTTTAAATCAATATGAATAAATTGATGATTAAATATTTTTATAGACGGGCCACAATTATATTGGGGATCTTTGACACCTCTCTTCAGGGATTTCAGTATGAAAACACGTAGTCCTGGTTACTTTGGGCTCTTTAGTTCAAAGAATATTTTACCCAAAGACAATATGTATATAAAATACACGGTGGAGTGGAAGGACCTTGTAGCCAAGCTGCCACGACAGAGAAAGGATAATAAAAATTACTGGTATATTATTAAATCCTTTCGGTATCTGTTTGAGACGTGCACTGATGGGTTAAACCTGTATACCGGGGTTATAAGGTTGTTCAGCAGTTTTAATTGATAAAAAGAGGTTGAGGATGGATATTATTGATTGGAAATCGCCATAAATCACTTACTTATCTCTTATAAGTACTTGATTACCCTGGAACGGTGTCTGTATAGGAATATAACAGGGTAACTGCCCATCAATATCCTCAAAAGAGCTCTTTATTTATAGCTTTTGGAGTCCCAAAATTGTCCTTATGAGGGGTATAGGGGCTCAAAGGGACGGACACTAAGGCTAGCAGGGTAACCAGGGGTAGCCTGTCATGTGTTCTTGGTGCTATAGCACGGGTAGCATCTAGTTCCTCAGGGTATGGAGATTATTCTACTTTATAATAGACATTAGGAAGTGTGAATAACACTAATCTGTCATATTCATGTATTATTTAATTAATTATCCTTAGTAAATGTTCCAAGTAATTTAATAATTATATAAATAGACATTTCTAAAGACATCTTGATGTCAGGTAAGTTCTCATTATGTATGATATAACTGGAGTAAAAGTCATAATATTGATTTTACTCCTCATTTTCGAGTTCCAGTTGATTTACTAAGATAATTAATTAAAAATATAAGTCATGGGAATTCATGTGATATTTTTACATCATTAGTTTTCTTAGTATGTCACTAAGATATTGATGTCTAGAAATTCTCATAAAAGTATATTAAAGTATTTTAATATATTTTTAGAAGTTTTCATTGTCTCATTTTCGAAATTCTTGGTACTTTGAATTATATTAAATAAAAATACGTATAAGGATTATTTGAGTATTTTTATATAATATTATGTACTTTTAGACTATCTACTATCTACAGGAACATGTATTACATATGTAGAATGTTCCCGTATGGGTTGTAGCATGTTTATGCGGTACCTGAGCCTCTCAGGCTGCCTGTCACTCTGTCAACCCGTAGTCCCGCGGCTGCGTACTTGTCAGAGGCGCAGGGCTGCGTACACAACCTTGACGGAGTGACAGGGCTGTATCTCAGCCGCGCTTGGGTGCATTGGCTGCTGCGGCTGTGGGGGGGAATTGTGACAAAACACGTTTCCGCCTGTAACTTCTAAAATATACACAATACCTCAATTCTGACTTAATTTTAGGTGTGAAACCTATACGTTACAATATGTGTGAAATATTTAATTGACCAAAAACTCAATAGTGGAGCCGTAGTATTTTGGTCTTTCTTTCCTTAATTATTTAAAAATATAAGGAGTTGGATTTCAAGGGTGGGGTCAGTGAGTGACCCTACCTAATTTTAGGTGGGGAATCCATTTCTGTCATAATATTTATGGTTTTCCTACTCCTTCTTAGGTTAATTGTATTATTATTTTTTTTTATGTTATTTTTGTTACTTTTGCAGCTTGCTCTGCAATAGTAGCAAGCTGACACACACAAACACACACACACTCTCTCTCTCTAAGGGAGCATCCACCTCCTTACAAAAGCTAGGACCAATAACTTCCAAACCTAAGGAAAAATTTGGGGAGTACCTCCCTCTTGTTTCCACACCTGGGGGCCTGGCTGGGAAGTAATCTTTTGTCCTCAGTCTCTTGAGGGTAACCAGATGCAATGCCCTATCAACACCTCCCAACAATCAATTTTTCTCCCTTCTCTTCTTCCTCCTCATGATTTATAGCCCCAACCCCCTTTAAAACCATCCTTTTCCTCCCTCTGCCTGGCCTGTTCTCATCAAGCCGCAGGATTATCCTCAAATTTGATTCAAAACCACTGAAGTGTAGAAATTCATCTCTCAATATGAATTCATTGTAGAATCTGAAGGCGCTTTGGATTCAGACATGGCACACTTTTCCATTCTGTTAATCACAGACAAGGAAAATCTTTGGGATGTGGAAGGGAGAGAAGGCTATAGGAACCTTGGTTCTGGCCAAAGCTGAAGGGGAAAATTTTGGCAAGGTGGAAAAAAGGCAAACCTCTGTTCCAGGGAAGCAACTTTGAGAGGGGGGCTTGGGGGGCAAGTGCGCATGATGGGGTCTAGTCTCAAGCAGAATTGATGGATTACATGGCAATGGGTGCCCCAGCCCCACCACCGCCAGCCATCCTTTGGGCTAGTAAACTAGCCGAGTTGGCAAGGGACCTCAAGATCTTCATGAGCCGGATGTTGCACAACCATTGCGGTTTGCCACCTCATCCAGGGGAGGTTTTTCAGCCATGTAGGCCACCTGCGCCCCAGGTGTTCCCGTATGGTTGCAATAATGGCTCTTAGAAGACAGAACATGAGAACCTTGCAGAGGATTCAACCTGCACGTGGTTGGGTTTCCCAGCGGGGACAGGATATGCATCCTAGTGCACAAGCTGATTTTGACAGAATCCAGTTGGCCTGCCACCATAAAGCAAGCGCAAAAGCAGGGAAAGGAAGTGGAAGTAATGGCCCAAAGGTTCCTTGGCATTGTAACCAGGGCTGGGTCACAGCCGCCTTGGGGGGAAATCATTTTAGAGGTGTTGGAAGCATACAAAAGGGGTGTTGCATTCAATAGGATGGAAGTTGATGTGGAGTAGCAACTGCTGCTGGCTTCTCCAAGACGTGTGGTGCGGGGTTTGGGACGCAATGGGAACCAGAAAGTCTTGCGGGGAAGGAGAAAGCAGAAGATATTGCGCGTGGTTCAGGAACCAATGGAGACAGGTTTACTGGGTTTAAAAGGTTGTTCAGCAATTTAAATTGATAAAAAGGGCTGGGGACAGATATTATTAATCAGACTAAAGCCATAAATCACTTACTTATCTCTTATAAGTATTTGATTACCTTGGAACAGTGTCTGGATGTAAATATAACTGGGTCTCTGGGTATCAATATCCTCAAAAGAGCTCTTTATTTATAGCTTTTTGACTCCCAATATTTTCCTTCTGAGGGGTACAGGGGCTCAAGGGGATGGGCACTGGGGCTAGCAGCGTAACCAGTGGTAGCCTGTCACGTTTACTTGGTTCTGTAGCACGTTTAGCATCTAATTCCACAGCCTATGTGAATTATTCTACTTTAAAATTGATATTTGGACTTGTGAATAACAATACTCTGTCCTCTTCATTTATTATTTAATGCATTGTCCTTAGTAAATTTTCCCACTAAGTTAACAATTATTTCAATAGAAATTCCTATTGATAGTATGATGTCTGGTGATTTCTCATTATGTATAAAATAATTGGAGTAAAGTCATGATATTTATTTAACTCCTTATTTTTCAATTTCAGTTGATTTACTAAAATACTTACTTAAAAATATAAGTCATGGGTATTAATGTGATATTTTTACATCATTAGTTCCCTTAGTATGTCACAAAAATATGGATGTCTAGAAATTTTCATAATAGTATATTAAAGTATTTTGATATATTTTTAGAAGTAGTCATTATCTTATTTTCGAAATTTTTGGTACTTTGAATTATATTTAATAAAAAATATGTATAAAGGTTATTTAGGTATTTTTATATAATTTTATTTATTCTTAGACTATCTACTATCCACAGGAAAATTTATTACATATTCAGAATGTTCCCGTGTAGGTTGTAGCATGTTTACACGGTACCTAGGTTTCTCAGGCTGCCTGTCACTTTTTCAACCCGTAGTCCCACGGAAGCGTACTTGTCAGAGGCGCGGGGCTGCATAAAGGGCTTTGAAAGGGTGACAGTTCTTTAGTTCAGTCGTGCGGGGGTTTATTGGCTGCTGTGGCTGCGTGCGGGAATTTTGAAAGAACAAATTTTGGTCTGTAACTCCTAAAATATACACAACACCTCAATTCTGACTGAATTTTAGGTGTGAAACCTATACGTGAAAGTAAATGTGAAATATTTAATTGGCCAAAAAGTACAATAGTGGTGCTGTGGTATTTGGGTCTTTATTTCCTTAATTATTTAAAAATATAAGGAGTTGGATTTCAAGGGTGGCTCAGTGAGCGACCCTACCTAATTTTGGGTGCAGAATCCTTTTTTGCAATAATTTTTATGCTTTTCCTACTCCTTCTTAGGTTAATTTCAATAATTTTTTTTATGTTATTTCTGTTACTTTTGCAGCTTGCTCTGCAATAGTAGCAGACTGACATTCCCCCATTCCAAGATATGGCCATGTCTGAAGAAAAATTTGATGCATGTTGGGAAAAAATTAATTCCATGTGTGTTTCAGTTCCTTTTTCTGGCTCTGTAGTTTCTAAGATGTATTTGTCCATCAGGTATATAATTTTCTGGTAAACCTTGATCTTTGCCTGTAGATCCTCCTTTGTATCTTACTAAGTATATTCTAAAATCTTTTCCTTACACACTCTCTTTCTTGTCTCTCAATATCCTGCTGACTTTCCCTTTTTCTTTTGCAGGGTCAGGTTCTATTGTGATTATTGCTGGAGGGAGGTTGCTAGATTCTCTTGGTTAAAAGTGTTTTACTACGCTAACAGGAAATACTGGTTTTTTTCTTTATAATTCTTCACTCAAGGTGCCTTTTACCGCATTTTTGCCATGCATCTTTTTGATAAAAAATGGTCCAACAATGGCTGGTTTCAGCTTTCTGTGACCTGCTAAATTTTTGAAGTTGGCATTGGATATCAAGATCTTATCTCCTATTTTAAATTCAGGTTCTCTGTGTGATTTGTCCCATCTTTGTTTGTTGTATTCTACTGCTTCTTCTACACATTTCTGAGCATGATTATTTGCCAGATATATCATCTTCTTAAAGTCAAGAGATGTTGGATGAATAGTGGATAAGTTATAGTTCAAGTTATTCCTAGGGAGTTTTGGAATCCATCCTCTTTCTAGTATGTAAGGGGCTTCTTTGGTAGTAGAATGTTTACTGCTGTTATAAGCCATATCTAGAGCTTGGAGTAAGCTTACCCAATCATGGAAATAACCATCCAAGTTTTTGTATTCTATACCAAAGCTAAAGAACCTTCTTAACATATCTTCTAGGGTCTATGTCATTATTTCAGCTAATACATCATTTTGGGGATGGTATGAAGTAGAAAATGCTCAATTAGTACCCATTATATCATGTAGATTCCTCCAAACCTCAGAGGTGAATTCGGGGTCTCTGTCACTGATTATAATCTTGGGTATAACAACATCAGCTATGATCTTATTCCAAAATAGTAGAGCTACATCCAAAGCACTATCTTCTTTGTTATTAGGTAATAATTTTGCCTTCTTAGAGTATCTGTCAACTATAAACAGGACAGAGTTATATGAATGAGTACCTCCATGGGGAAGGCCAGTGACAAAATACAAATTAATGAATTCCAATCTAGTTTTTGGGTTCAGTGATTTTCCTCAGGAGTCCAAACCTTTTTCAATAGTTTCATTAGATTTTTGGAAAGTCTCACAGCTAGTAACATACTTAATAGTGATTTATTTCCAGTCTATCCACCAAGAAGTTTGTTTTACTTTCTCCAAGGTTCATTCAGTGGTTAGATGCCCTGATGAACAGTTTTCATGGCATTCCTGGAGTATGTGTTGTATATTTTCTTTGTTGCTTAGTACTAATACACTGGAATGTTGGTGTCTGTAGTAAAGGAGGCCATCCCAAAAGGTAAACCTTCCTGATTTATAGGGTTCAAGTAATGAAGCAGGTAAACTATTTATCAGAGCTGCTTCTGGTGATTCACATTCCATAATGGTAATCAGCAGCTTGATGTCAGAGGAGTAGCTGTCCCTCACCAGATTGAAGAAAGCAGAATCCAATTCACATAAGTGAATCCCCATAATTCAAGCATCTAATGAAAAAAGATTGATGTTAAAGATAGGAAAGATATTTTGATCCTCAGGGTCATATGCTAGATTTTTAGAGTCATTAGGCAAAGCATTCCTACTTAGACTATCAGAATCATGGTGTTTAGCTACAGCTTTATGCGCTATAGTCATCTGACATCTATACTGTTGTATAGAAATTTGTCAACTGAGCATATTTCTGCTGGGGTTCTTCATGTTCATGAGAGTTCTTGCAGCATTACATTCTGTGATCACTTGGAAAGTGGTTCCTTCTTAGTAATAGTGTAGCTTTTCTAAAGCCCATACTAGAGCCAAAAATTCCATCTGAATGGCTCCATATCTCTTTTCTGTGTCTTTGATCTGTCTAGATATAAGGATTACTGGTTTCTCCACTGGTTTGTCTTCTTGTATTATTTCTTGATGTAGAGAAGCTACTAACCCTTCCATACAGGCTTTAATGTAAATCTTAAAGGGTTTGGATTAAACTGGTTGAATGAGTAAAGGAGTAGAGGTCATAGCTATTTTTAGTTCCTCATATTTTTTAAATCTCTCATGTGTCATTTCAAAGATTGTTTTTGTTGCATATTTCATACAGACATTTAGTTAGCATAGAAAAATTTGGGATTTACCATCTGTAGTAACTGCAGAAACTAATGAAATAAAGTAACTATTTTTGATTTTGAGGCATGGATCTGTTCATGACAGCAGCTATCTTATTTTGATCAGCAGCTAGAGTTAGACCAGAGACTATATGCCCTAGAGCTTTCAATTCTCCATATCCAAAGTTGCATTTATTCATGGATACTTTTGATTGTGCTTTGGAGATATTTTGGAGTACTAATCTTATTTATTTTATATGAGTTTCATAATCATCAGAATATATGATAACATCATCTATATATATAATAACCAACCCTTGTCTGATGTAAGTACCTAGAACTGTATCCATTGTTCTCTGGAAGTGTGATGGGGCATTCTTTATACCAAAGGGCATCCTAAGATACTCATATATTCCCAAATGACAGATTATTCTCATGAACCTTCTACTTTCAGGGCTCATAGGTATCTGGTGGAAAAATTTAAGCATATCAATAGTAGTGATGTATGTGGCCTTGTAAAAGTTATGTAGGGCATGACCAATCCAGGGTATAGGATAATAATCTGCCTGAGTATAATTATTGAGAATTCTGAAGTCTCCTACAATTCTTGACTTGTCACTATGCCAAGCTTTGATTACACTGTGGTCACATCTACCTGCTCATTATGCCCTACTTTCCTTAATAATTGTAAGTCTATCAGCTCTTGGATATGTTCCTCAAGAGCTATTCTAGACTCAGGACTAGAGGGATAAGCTGGTCTTCTTAGGTTTGGAGGATAAGGAGCCTTAATAGTCAATTTTAATACCATTTAATGTCCTTTGATATCACCAATAGGGTGATATTTAGTAAAAAAAGCTTTTTGGTTCTCAAAGCAGACTGTCAATATATCTTTCTTCTGTTCCCCAGAAAGTTTCATATTTAGGGCTGCTTGAGAGAATTACTCTTGATTAAATTCTTCTAAATGCTTTTGGTAAGTGGAACAGGAAAAGTTAGATTGGATAGTGCATATCTTGAACTTCTTGTCCCAATTACCACCCACTGTAAAGTATCTCCCTTTACTCTGGAAGAAATCTATACAATATAGACATAAGCATAATTCCCTATTATCAGGTAGTTACATCATCCATTGAGCAATACCACAAATTCCACTTGTATTCTCAAAGATAATTTAGTGTCAGCCTCCTGGATGCCAAGACCCTTGCTATCCGTAGCTTCCAGAGGTGATAGAATAAATAATAAATATATTATTTAATAAATGCAGCAAAAATCTGTAAAATATTTGGATAAAGCTTATTGCAAGGTTAATTGGTTTGGATATGGTTTATTGTTATAAATCAATATACATAAATTGATCATTAAATATTTTTATAGAGGGGGCACAATTATATTGGAAATATTAACACCTCTCTTCAGGGAATTCAGTATGAAAACATGTAGGCCTGGTTACTTTTAGTTTAAAGCATATTTTTCCCAAAGATAATATGTATTGAAATACACGGTGTAGTGGCAGGGCTTTGTAAACAAGCTGCCACAACAGAGAAAGGATAATAACACTCACTGGTATATTATTAAATCCTTTGGGTACCTGTTTGGGACATGCACTGATTTGTTAAACCTGTATACTGGGGTTATAAGGTTTTTCAGCAGTTTAAATTGATAAAAAAAAGGGTGAGGATGGATTTTATTAATCAGACTAAAGCCATAAATCACTTACTTATCTCTTATAAGTATTTCATTACCTTGGAATGGTGTCTGGGTGTAAATAGAACTGGGTCTCTGGGTATCAATATCCTCTAAAGAGCTCTTTATTTATAGCTTTTGGAGTCCAAATATTGTCCTTCTGAGGGGTACAGGGGCTCAAAGGGAAAGAAACTGAGTCTAGAAGGTTAACCAGTGTTAGCCTTTCACGTTTTCTTGGTGCTGTAACACGGGTAGCATCTAATTCCACAGGGTATGGGAATTATTCTACTTTATAATTGATGTTTGAATGTGTGAATAACACTAATCTGTCCTTTTTTTATTATTTAATGAATTATCCTTAGTAAATGTTCCCAGTAAGCTAAAAATTATTTTAATAAACATTCCTACAGATATTCTGATGTCAGGTGAGTTCTCATTATGTATTAAATAATTTGAGTAAAGTCATGATATTGATTTTACTCCTTATTTTCAAAATTCAGTTGATTTACAAAAATAATTACTTAAGAATGTAAGTCATGGGTATTCATGTAATATTTTTACATCATAAGTTTTCTTAGTATGTCACAAAAATGTTTATGTCTAGAAACTTCATAATAGTTTATTAAATTATTTTAATATATTTTTAGAAGTAGTCATTATCTTATTTTCGAAATTTTTGCTACTTTCAATTATATTTAATAAAAAATATGTATAAAGGTTATTTAAGTATTTTTATATAATTTTATGTATTTTGAGACAATCTATCATCCATGGGAAAATTTATTTCATATTTAGAATGTTCTTGTGTAGGTTGTAGCATGTTTACGCGGTACCTAGGTTTCTTGGGCGGCCTGTCACTTTGTCAACTCATAGTCCCGCGGCTGCATACTTTTCAGAGGCACTTGGATGCGTACATGTCTTTGAAAGAGTGACAGAGCTGTAGCTCAGCCGCGCGCAGGTGCATTGGCTGCCGTGGCTGCGTGCGGGAATTGTGACAGAACACATTTCCGCCTGTACCTCCTAAAATATACACAACACCTCAATTCTGACTGAATTTTAGGTGTGAAACCTTCACCTGAAAATACATGTGAGATATTTAATTGGCCCAAATTTCAATAGTGGTGCTGTGGTATTCTGGTCTTTCTTTTCCTTAATTATTTAAAAATATAGGGAGTTGGATTTCAAGGGTGGGGTCAGTGAGTGACCCTACCTATTTTTGGGTGTACAATCCATGTTTGCAATAATATGTATGGTTTTCCTTCTCCTTTGAAGGTTATTTTTATTTTTATTATTTTTATGCTATTTCTGTTACTTTTGCAGCTTGCTCTGCAATAGTAGCAAGCTGACATTTAGTATGGGGTAATATTATGGAGCAGTCCATACTCCAATAGCATTCATGGTAGAGTTGCAAGAGCTAAACTTGGCTTTTGGGATGGGCAGAAGGTGTTCTTTCCAATAGGGATCCCATTTTTTTAAGAATTCAAAACAGACACATGAGCAGAAAGCTCTACTATCCAGCAATAACCTTCACCATGAAAAAAATGGCAGCACCTTCCAGCAGGTGTAGCACCTGGGTTTGTGATTGAAACCTGTTTTGAATTTGTTGAGGTTTTGGAGTCAAACATCAAATTGATTTCTGGATGAACTCAGAAGATTCATGCAGAATATTTATGCAATGCATAGATTGAATTGAAATCCATTACATAAAAGGAAGGATTGAGAATTCTTCATTTAACTGTAAGATCATACTTTGATTGAACAACTTTTCAGCGGTTATGATTGGAATTGTACATCATGGGCCATGATTTCCTATAGGACAAAGTTCCAAAATGAGAAGAATAAAATTTTTAGATAATGATCATTTCAAATAAGTGTTGCAAACAGAGATTTCCAATTTTCTGTTAGGATTCAAGGTTCAGTTTTCTGAGATTAAATCTCATTCTTATTTTTGAATTCTGTACCTTGTACATGTGTTTTAGATAGAAATGTGACACAATACCAATTCCTCTGATCTCATCTTCTACCAATATATAGTACAATAAAAAATGAGTGCATGTATCTTTTTATATTTCCTCCTGTTTTGTAAGGGAATACCAGTCAGAAAAATCAATAATGACAGTTCTTCAGAAATTAGTATTTTTGATATCAACTTACCAAAGAGTCAATTGCCACAACACAATAAACATCCTTGGAAGTTTGTGCTTTTTTTTGCTTCATAAGCCATGCTTGCCACAAAACCTAATATGTTATCTTGATGTATCACAGATATTGATCCATCTTCTTGATAAACCATTTGAGCATTGAGATACTTGAGGCCAAGGTAGGGATTTCTTGAAGTATCAATTTGTTCCAAAGGGAAAAAGGTTTCAACAATGAGGAAATATTGTGCACAGTTTTTTTCATGAAAGATGGACGATACCTTCCCCATCTCACAAGGGCCTTGATTTGATGGGGATCAAAAGGAAATCTGAGAATTACTTTTGTTGTAACAATGGGGTGTTATGTGATGATCATGGAAGAGCATTGATTTGCAAGGCAACCACTCCAGTTGGTCCCATGGCAAGGGATTATATGTTAAGTTATTTTCAATGAATTGTTTTAATTTTTCTTCTTCCAAAAAATTCATCTCATTTTTAGCCCTTGAAACATCACCTGTCTTGGAAGAGTAGAACATACTTTCCAGATCTGGGAGTTGGTCAGAATTGATCCCCAAAACATTCCAGTTGGATCCAATTTGTTCAACCAAGCCTTGAAGTTTGGCCATTTCAAGGAATCCATTCAAGAGGGACTTATCAAGGAAACCTTAAAATTAAAAAAACAATCAGTTCAAAGTGTGCCATCAAGAATCTACTTTTGAGAAATCTGTGTTACCTACGTGTATTTTTATTTTTTTTTAACCAAGGTCAAGATGTGATTTGGCCTTTCTCTTGACCAACATGAAAATATTGAGGGAGGACCATAGAGCTTGATCATCTTAGTCATATGCTGAGAGAAATGAATTGTTGGCTTGGGTTTAATTTCAGTTCCCCAATGTAGCAATAATTCCTCCCAGTAAGCCAAAATTAATTCATCCAATTGGGCCAACTGGGCATCTGTAAGTTCATGTGACATGACCAAGTTGATAATACCAACTATTTTGGAGGTAGTTGAGATAAGATTTTCCTCCCGTGAGGCATTGGTTGTGATCCACTTCCACCTTGGGATCAAAACAAGAACTACATGAATGGTGTACAAAACCAACCATTCAGCAGCCTTAGGAGTACCAGCTGCAGTTAAACCTATGTTTTGGGGCAACCTAGTAATCCAAGAAGGAAATTTAATTGAAGTGGTACCATCTTGAAGACTTTTGAGTTCATCAGGAGTAATGCACAATTGATTTGATGTAATACTTGTTTCTTCTATTAATGAACCTGCAAGATGTGGATTGCTTTGATCTTCAGCAAAGAGGTAGGAGCTTTCTTTCATGGAACTTTGAATGCTCTTCCCAGATTTATTTTGAATTCCTGATTTACTTTCAATAGATCTAAACTTATTTCTTTCTGTTGAGATATATTTTTTCTTTCCTTTCTCCTTGAATTTGGCCAGGGATTCATGTGAGCTGTTTGTTGATGTATTCCCAGGAAGCCTTGGAGACTGGCAAACAGTTGGTTGAAGGAGTTGAGATTGAGAATATTCCCAACTTCTTGAGGAGATTGTAGGATAAAGCCCTGGGATTTTCTGGACTAGAAAAATTGGTACTGAAGTTCTTTGTTTCATACTTGATGGGCCTTCTTGCTGCTTATTTGCCCAATTCTGAACATTTTCAATTGGATTGGGAGGAGAATCTTCCAGGTGTGCTTGAGAGCTATCTAAAAATGTTTGAATTCTTTTTTGGGTTACTCTTTGGGAATTTTCTGGTGACAAAGTGCGCTTTTGTTTGGATCCCGATTTGAGGCTGCTAACATGAGTGATTTTTACACTTCTTGGGTGAGCATTTTGCCTTCTTCCCAATTTTTGAATAATTTTTCCAGCCTGGATTATTCCAAGGTAGGTAATGCTGTAATCCCATAGCATTCCCAAGACAAATGTATGCATTGAGTCAATTTTTGTATATTTGTTGGTTCCCAGTATGGCAGAGTTTGGGAAATTGTGTAGCGGGCACCATGTAGCTTGAGAATGTTTGTTTTCTCATTCAATTATTGAGCATTATTCCGATTCTCTGCCCATTTGATGTGATCTTGATTATCTTTCACTGGCCAGGTCTCCTTTTTGGTATTCCGGATGTCATTCAGCTTGAGGTTGCAGTGGGAGAAGAAGATTGTTGCTTAGTGCAAAGCAAATCCACCCATTTTAAGCAAGGCAGGTGTATCACCAATCAGAGGCAATATCACAGCATTTATTACTCTTCCATTAGGGTATTGATTGGTTTTTGTGTAGTATACTCCTTTCCAAAGATCCAGTAGTTCACAAAAAAGAGGCTGGAGTAGATTTTTCAGTTGGAATGAAGTACATTCCTTGGGTGTTGGTATGAATCCATACACAAAAAGATTGTGTGGCTTTTAGCGGACACTGGGTGGAAGGTTGAAACATATTAAGAATATTACACCAAGAGAGATGCTTTTTCCACTGGTCTTTATTCCATGGGGATTCATCCAATCAATGTGAATTCCAAAGACCAGGTTACCTGCTTCAGCTGTATAAATATGATTGTTTTGATCCTTGAATTCTTTCCACATAGTTCCATCCCAAATATCAGAAAGTTTAGTGGGATTACTGCCTTGATGCTTTTGCGGTGCCGGTAGTAATTCTTCAAACCAGGGGAGCATTAATTGCCTAGCAATCCACTTCTTGAGCAATTTGTGTCCAAACTGCTTCAGAGGATAAAATTTATATTTGTTCTTGTCTTGATGCCAGAGTTTGGATCCACATGCAACAGGCTCTCCAGCTATTGAATTAACAATATTGTGGCATTTTGGATGATGCCTGGTTTCTTGATTTTCTTCACTAGAATGGTTTTCTGAAGGTGCAGGTGCTTCATCCAAGGGATAGAGTTTGTAACAATTTTCACAACAGACATTTTCAGCTAGATCATTTGTAATTGAAAATCTTTTTTTCAATGTTGCAAGACTTTTAGGTATTTCACCTGAATAGTTGGGCTGGCCAGTGAAAATTGAGTTAAGCCAAATTTTCTCATGCTCCATCTTGATGTATTGCTGACATACATGACCACCAATGTTTTCCTCAATACTTTGGTGAAATATTTGTAGTGATGAGATGAGGGCACTGGGAGTGTGATAGAGAAATTGAGGAGGTGTCATTCCAGATGTATTGTAAGTTTCCATATTTTCTGCTGGAGACTTTTGTATTTCATGACAGAGAGAATCTCTTCCAGGGTTTGACTGTGCATGGCCATCTTCAATTGATGGCTTTGTTGTAAAAATTCATATTAAAAATGAGAAAATGTACACTAATTCCAGTACAAATGAAGGAATATATTTTTGAAGAAGATTTTCACTCACCGTCCTGATGTTTGCTTGTGAATGATTCCCTTGTTGGAATTATTGTGGTAGTGAATTGGGTAATGTTTTCTGTCTTTTGTGTTTAAGTTGGGAATCCATGAGACCTTATCAGTTAGTCTTCTCATAATGATAAATGCATGAGAAAATAAGTCACATACATTTTTACAATCATTTGATTTAAATATATGAGTTTGATGTGCTCTTCTAGACCTCCCAACACCATGGTATAGATTCCTTCCATGTTCAAATGTCCTTTGAGAACATCTGGGACATTGGCGTATCCAAAGGTTTCCAACTCTGGTAGTGTGCGCCATTTCTCTAATAATTTTTGTATTTTGGGATAAGTCAGGTCTTAGAGAATGTCTGAAATTTATTAATTCAAAGGGAAATGAATAAGAATCTTGATAAAATTTTTAAATCAATCCTATACCTCCTGGTTAGCTTAAGTATTCAAAAATAACAAATTGTCTACTGCATCCATTTTGAATATTCATATTCTGAGCAGGGGGATGGACTTTAAGGGAAGATTTTCTATTTTTGAGAAGATTTTGAATCAATGTACCATATTAACTGCTCATGGTTTGCCCATGTAAAATACATGGGCAGTCCTCGAGTTTTTGACTGTTAATTCAAATTAAAATCTCTTTATGGAACATCCTGCATCTCATCTTAAAATTGATTGTATTCATACAAACCCATGATTTGAATTCAAATTGGGGTATTGGAGAATGATAATTTTGCAATTTTTGATGAGGGAATTTCTATAGCCTAGAGTTAGTGTGGTTTTCCAAATTACAGAATTCACATGAAACAATATCTATTTTTGATAAATTTCCTTCTTGAAAAGATATATGAGCATGTTGAACCAATGATTTATTTCAACATGACAGCAGTTCATTGAGAAAATGATTTTTGGGTGTTATGATTCCAAAAAATGTTTATGTAGCTGTCCCAAAGAAGGTGTAACAAATGCCAAGTATTCAGAGTTTTTCAATGGGATTTGTCATGCTGTACACACTTGGATTTTGTTTTTTCCCACTCTTAATTTAATTTCTGTCTGCATTTGAAAAGTTGCTACAAATTGATTCATTTGGAAATTTCAATTGGTTAAATGTGGCGTTCATTTTTATTACTCAAGAAACTTAGGCAGAAACCACATCATTTATTCTCCTAGATCCAGTTAATCTAGCAATACATATGATTACTAGTTTCAAGTTAAAAATACAAGGATTGAATGGGCAGAGACACATTGACTACTGAATAAAACTTTCAAATAGGCTAATTTCTAATCCAAATATTTTCCTCAATTTTGTTAAGAGCAAACATACAGACAATACACTTTTCTAAATACTCTCAAGATGTTTGGGTGGTTTCCATTAATCTTGAGGGCTTGTAAACTTGAGTTCTAAGAAAAGAAACTGCCTCTGTGAGATCAACTTCTGGAAGTAAACTCAAGGCTCTTTTTTCAACTGGAGTTATATCCTGCGGGGCTTCCTCACTAATCGTATTTTGAGGTATTGAGGTAGGAAAGGAAGGTGGGTCCTCACCTCCTGTTGAATTTTTGGGTTTGGCAAGAATACTAATTTTTGATCTTATTTCCCTCTTGATGCGTGGGTTTTTGCCTAGTTGGATGTATGCTTCATCAAGGTAGTAATAAATTTGGGATATATTTTGAGCCCTCCAAAAATGGGCATAGTTGAATAATTCTTCATCTTCACCCTCAACATCAGAGATGAAACCACTATCCAAAAACAGAGCAGAAGTCTTGGGGAACAAGTTCATCATTTCCAACTCTACAGCAGTTGTCTTCCTTATTTCCTTCTTGGTATTCTTTATTTGAAAAGATCATGAGCAGCTAGTCATTTTACAAAGAGAAAGAATTCCTAATAATTGATTTGGCCCACTTTCTTCTTGTTTAAGCTTTGAGATGCAGAAAAACGTGATTTCCTGCTCCTGGAGCCCCCTTCTGCCTTGTTTTCCTTCTTCCAAAGAGCCTTCTTTGATACAAGCAAACAATTGATTATGGCAACCCTGTTGGCTGGGGTGTTGTCATTTTCTTTTATTGAATAAGAAGCAGTGCCCCTGTCACGCTTCGCACTTAAGGATTATGTCTTCACCACTTTGACATATCCTCCCCTCAGTACCATCTACCTCAGTCTAAAAGCGTGACACAAATAAAAGCACAACATCAATGGTGCAATCCTCTATTTCCTCTGGCTCGCGCTGACCTTCCAATCTTGGCGACCAACTCAGTATATACTTGCGAACTTTGCAGTTAACCCCATACCGGTCAACCATCCATTATGAGATCCAATCTCCTTCCCTGGCCAATCAACAGGCTCGGACTTCCATCTTTGGTCATGCATTGTTCGTTAGTTTTCATCTACGTCTAACCAAGCCATCACTACTGTATAGTTCGCAATTGGACTAGTCCCTACCCTGCATACACTATTACCTCTCATTTGCATTACCTTCAATGTCACTCGCTCTTATCTCAATTCATCATGCAATTGTACGCTCAGATTCTATTGTCTCGCACTTACCCTAAGACCTTGGATCCATACCACTGCTTCATTTCCTATTCCGTTCCTGTCATTCATTGCCTCACTGCTTCACCTGTAGTTAGCTCATCACCAGGTTGTATCTAGTCACTTTGGATTACCTTATAAGGGCTATCCCCTTTCCTGATGATTGTCTCCTCAGTTAGTTAATTTCATACGTTCTCGCATTTTGCTGCAACCTAGTTATCACATCGGACTCAGGTTGAGTTTCCTTCTTTGGAACACTTTCCATTCATCTCACCATTTGTTGAGTTACATAACCAAGTTCGCACTTTGCAACTGGGTCTTGCTATTCGCACTTGCCCTCGCACTTGGTATTCCTTTGTGCTCATGATCATCTAAGAATTGCCCTATAGTACGTGGGGTGGTTGTGTGACAGTAAATTAACTAACTCAACTCATCTATTGTAGCCTGCCAACCTATAGTAGACTTCTTCTTTTTCAATGTCACGTACTTGCTCAACCGGGAACGCTTCCCTTGCCCCTTACAATGATGAGATCCATTGGGTAGGGAAAACCAGTGCTCCTTGGGCCCAAAAACCCTTAGATCCAGTTCCTTCTTCCAAATTACCATCTGTGGAACCTCTCAATGATCCTTGGGCTCCTCCACGGGATGCTCTGACGGACCCTCTCGTGGAATTCACAGACTCCGACCATTCTTCCAATGAAACCTTGACTCGTGGTAGACCAGGGGTTTGCACTACTGCTCTCGAGCCCGATGCTCTGACCCTGCTTTCAACATTGATCCAGGCCTTCACTCATGGTGCCCAGCGATCTAGTCCAAGCACTCCTAGTTTTTGCACTCCGGGCATGAAACAACCTGATCAATTTACAGGAGAACACCCTCATAAGCTTAGATCCTACCTACAGTCTTGTAAAATCATATTTTCAAACGACTCCAACAATTTCCCTTCCGATAGACATAAAGTTATGTATGCTTTGTCCTTCTTAGGAGGTAGAGCCTTGCAGTGGTTCAAACCGTACCTCAAACTTTTATCCAACAACAGTCCCACTTGTATTCTCAACAACTGAGACAAGTTCAAGCAACAATTGTTCACCCTGTTTGGCAATCCCAATGAAGTTTGAAACACCAAATACAAAATTAATAGTCTATTTATGAAGGATAATAGTAAAGTTTCCGTTTATATTTCTCATTTTCAAACCTTGCAGTCTTGCATCCAGTGGAACAAGGCTGCTCTTCTATTCCATTTCCGAAAGGGTTTACTGGCACGCTTAATCAAACAGCTTGCAGTTGGAGGTCATAAGACAACCTCGCTTCAGCATCTAATCAATCAAGTGATTGAGCTTGATAATGGCTATCATGACAAGAATCTCCCTTGGCAAAACGACCATGGATCATCTACCTTGGCTCCAAAGGTGGACAACTCCTCAAAACAAAACACAAGGAACCCAAAACCATCTAAACCGACCCCAAATTTGAACTCCAACTTGAAAGAGAAAGCCGTCGCCGAAACTCCAAAGTTCTTGGACAAAGAAACCGGGATGCTTCGAAGTGAGGAATGACTGCAAAGGGAAAAGAACGGGCTGTGTATGTGTTGTGGAGTTAAACATGATGTCAACAGCTGTGCAAAGTGGTTAGCGCGTGAAGTGGCTAAGCAGTTAAAAAATTAGCTTGTAGTTTTTCTGATACTTGCAAGGAAAACTACACATTATCTAAATCACCGCAAGTAAATCTTCGCACTTGCGAGTCACTAGGTGCTCCAAGTTCAAGATTTATCCTATTCCATTCCAACAACACTCCTTATCAAGTATTACTTGATTCCGGCGCTAATGTTTCCTTCATCGGTGAATCTTTTGCCACTTTAAAAAATCTTACGCGTTCCAAGATAGATAAATTTCCCACCTATCTAGTAAGTAGTGCGACTGAACCGTCTTATTGGGTTTCCCAAAAGGCAAAATGGACCTTTGCATTTTCCAATTTCCCCAGCTTTGAATGGGATTTATTTGTCTTGGCTATACCCGGAATGGATGATACCATTCTAGGCCATGATTTCCTAGTTTACTGAAATCTGGACGTGAATTGGCAAGAAGGAGTAATTTACCTTTGAACCTCGCACCCCCAGAACGCTAACCTTTCCATCAATCGGGAATTAAACAGCCTACCTGAAACTGTCATTGAGTTGGATGACACTTTTCCGCCAGGAGATTTGAAATATCCTGACCTTCATTCTCAAATTCCCTCTTCAGATTTAGGAGTTATTGCTTACCTATCAAGCTTACCTCTTTCCTGTTCCTTCAAAGAGAAACAGACACCAACCAAAAGGTGTATTTTGAGCTCCCTAATCCTCTCGCACCATGCGAGCACCTCAAACCCGGTGCTCAAAGATGACGAGATTGAAGATTTAGAAATCATTCAAGAGTCTTTACCTTTGGTTTATCATGACTTTGCTGACGTCTTTTCAGCTGCAAAAGCAGATAAACTGCCTCCATCCCGTCCTTATGATCACAAGATCAAACTTACTGGCCCACCTCCAGCACCAGGACCAGTTTACTCTCTCTCGACGCAAGAATCAAATGCGCTTCAAGACTACATTGCGGAAAATGTAGCGAAAGGATTTCTTCAACAAAGCAATTCAAACACCGGTTCCCCTGTTCTATTTGTACCAAAAAAGGAAGGCAGACTTTGCCTTTGTGTTGACTACAGGAAACTGAACCAGGTAACCCGGAAGAATGCCTACCCAGTACCGCCTATGTCACATCTTCTTACCCTCTTCCATGGAGCTACTCATTTCTCAAAGTTAGACCTTCAAGGTGCCTATAACCTAATTTGCATTAAGGAAGGTCATGAGTATTTAACTGCAATGACAACGCGGTTTGACAGCTATGAGTATACCGTCATCCCTTTTGGCCTCTGCAATGCTCCTTCCACTTTTCAACATTTTGTCAACAACATTTTTTCCAATCTTGTAGGTAAATACCTTGTGGTATATCTCGATGATATACTAGTCTACTCAAGAAACCTTGAAGATCACATTGCACATGTGCGAGAGGTGCTGCAGCAACTTTGCAAGAATGACCTGTTTGCAAAAGCCTCAAAGTGCAAGTTCCATTCCTCCTCTCTTCATTTTTTAGGTGTTGTAGTCTTGCAGCAAGGACTATCAATGGATCCATCCAAGAGCGAACGCATATTGGACTTGCCCCTACCTTCTTCTGTTAAATCTCTTCAAGTCTTCCTTGGTTTCAGTAATTTCTATAGAAGGTTTATTGCGCGTTACGCAGAAAAAACCGTGAATCTTACTAACCTTCTTCAAAAAGACACTCCTTTTATTTTTACCAAACAAGCTGCTTTGGAGTTGAAGCTCTGAAGAAAGCATTCACTACTGCTCCGATACTCGCTCACTTCAACGAGCTAGCTTGCACTATTGTCAAAACAGACGCAAGAGACTATGCAATTGCAGGAGTCATCTCGCAGTTTTCTCCTTCCACATCTCTCTTTCACCACGTAGCTTTGGAGTCTTGAAAGTTGCTTGCTGCAGAGCTTAACTATGAGATTCATGACAAGGAACTTCTCGCAATCGTTTACTGCTTGAAGAAATGGCATTCATACCTTTTGAGTCTTAGGGAATCCTTTGAGTTTTTAACTGATCATAATTCTTTGAAGTATTTCATGAGCTCAAAAGTCCTCACACATAGACAGACGCGATGGGCCAAATACCTCTCAGAGTTCCACTTTACAATCACATACCCTCCTGGGAAACAAGTGGTATTTCCTGATGCTTTATCACGTTGGGACAACGTTTACCCAGGGGGGGAGCACCTTTGCCAAAAACAACCCTGAAAACGTTAGGACACTCTTCTCAACCCAATCTGCCTAACTCAGTTCAATCATTGCTTGCTTACAAGATTTGGCTTCCGAACTCCGACAAGCTCAACGCAAAAATTCCAAGTGCATCAAACTTTGCAAAAGTGCAAACTTATTAGATAGTAGTTACAGTATAGATGATAATGTCTTTTTAGTTTATGAAAATTGTATAGTAGTACCAGATAATTCCGCATTAAGTTAGTTATCTTCAAGTCACGGCATGATTCCCCACCTGCTGGTCATTATGGGCAGGATAAAACCTACCAATTGATTGCACGAGACTTCTACTGGCCTCGTATGACCAAAGAATTAAAAGACTATGTTAGCGCGTGCTATGACTGCAATTGTAACAAGTCCTCAAAACACCGGAAGTATGGGCTGCTCCAGCCACTTCCAATTCCGCCTTGTCCTTGGCACTCGCTGTCTATGGATTTCATCTTGCAATTACCTTCTTCTAGTGGATATGATGCTATTCTAGTAATAGTAGATTGCTTCTCAAAGATGGCTTTATTTTTACGCAGTAATGTGACGGCCTCTTCAGAAGACTTGGCTAACTTGTTCATAGAATATGTATTTTTGAAACATGGTCTCCCTGATAATATAGTTAGTGATTGTGGATCTCTGTTTGTCTCAAGCTTCTGGACCTCGCTATGCCAAAATTTGAAGATCACTCACAATTTATCAACGGCTTACCACCCGGAAACAGATGGGCAAACCAAGCAAGTTAATCAGATCCTCAAACAATATCTTTGAATGTATGTTGCCTATCAACAAGAAGACTGGTCGCAATGGCTCCCACTAGCCAAATTCGCCTACAACAATTCCACTCATTCCTCCACCAAACAGTTGCCCTTCCAAACTCTTTATGGTAGAAACCCAACTTTCTCTTCCCTTCATGTAGCACCTTCTCAACCTGCTACCAATTACCTTGAACAAATTCAATCCCTTCAATTGCAACTTTGAACCAACCTTGAAGAAGCAAACCAGCGCTATAAGGAGCAAGCAGACCAATCTTGCACTTCGGCTCCAACCTTTGCAGTAGGAGATCAAGTATGGCTTGATGCTTGCAACATTCGCAGTACTCCCCCAACTTGCAAACTCTCCAAAAGAAAACTTGGTCCCTTTAAAGTAGAATCAGTCATCTCCCCTAATGCCTTTAAACTTACTTTACCTGCGAAATGGCAAGGTATCCACCCGGTCTTTCATGTGTCTCTCCTAGAGCCAGCTCAAGTCCTATACCCGGGCAAGACTCATCCCCCTCCTGAACCAGTCACTGTCCTTGATCATCAAGAGTGGGAAGTAAGCCGTATTCTGGATTCCAGGTTACGCAAAGGAAAACTTCAATACCTTGTTGAATGGTCTGGCTTCCAGTCCAACAAAGATTGCACCTTGTGAGAACCAGCCAATCACCTTTGCAATTCACCCAATCTGATTCAAGAATTCCATGCAAGCTACCCTTTCAAACCTTGGAAATCGTGATTCTTCCCCATCCAATCCCATCCAATTCCATTCCATTCCACATTCCATTCCATTCCACATTCCATTCCATTCCACATTCCATTCCATCCAATTCATTCCATTCCACTCCACATTCAATCCCATCCAATTTCATTCCATTCCATTCCACATTCCATCCCATCCAATTGCATTCCATTCCACTCCACTTTTGATCCCATCCAATCCCATTTCATTCCATTTTACATTTATCTTACTTAATCACATTCCATCAAATATTCCATCTCATTAAAACTTATCTTATTTCACCATCATTTCATCATTTAATTCCTCCATCTCACTGTTTTATTCTTTTCTCATTTTTCCCTTCATTTTCACTTATTATTAAAAAAAAAATATACATTAAAGTTACAAAGTTTCTTTTATCTCTTTTTCTTCATCCTCCCAATTGGCCTTCAATTCTGCAACCATGGACCAAAAGGTATCAAGGTCTTCATTGTTGATCAATGCGGACATTTTTTGAAGTACCAGCACTTCCATTACGATTTGCCTTTTGAAAATCTCTTCGCATCTTGCAACCCAAGCTTGCTTTGGCCAAGCATTCCATCCACCTTCCTCCAAGAGCTCTTCATACGCTCTCTTCCTTTGGCCACCCAATGTGCCTTCTCCGATATCGTCCGTCAGGCGCCTTGCATCCGTTTCAACCGGCAAAACAATTCCCACCGGATCCGCTTTGCCTTGGCCCTCCATTCCTTCCGTCCCAGTCAATTCCTCCCTTCCATCTCCTTCATTTCCTTCTTCCAATTCACCCGCTTCCTCTTTGTTCTCTCCACTTCCATTTCCTCCATTTTCCCCTTCTTGTTCCGCTGTGTTTTCTTCCTCCCTCGCTTCCTCGGCAATAACTCCTACCGGTTCTGCACTGGATACCTTTCCTCGCACCTTGGCATTCATCTGGGTCCCCGGGTTTTCAGTTGGCGGCCCCCAGTAAGGTGGTGGTGGTGGTGGTGTGTTAGTAGTATATCTTCGAAAACAAGGCAACACTAGAAAACAAGCAAATAATTAGTTACTATTTCAAATTCATTAGTTATTCCTGATTAGTACTCACCAGGAACTTGCGTCCCCAAGTATTCAATCTCCGGCAATGGTGGTATTTGGTAATTGACCCTTGGCGCGGACCTATGACTTTGCATCTCCCTCAATGATTCCAAAGGACCCTTGACGGTTGACTCAATATTTATAGGGAAGTTGCACGCCACCTTGCAAAGGCGACATTGCTTGCATTTTCCTCAAAGACCTTGGACGGCAGTACTGGGAATACAACGCTTGTTGCAGCGAATACAGTTTTTGCAACAGCGGGATGACAATGACAACATTCTTATAAAAATTTTTCTATTGGGTAATAAATTAAGTAACGTATAAAGGGTATACGGTAATAATTAACAACTTAAGATTGATGGGAAAATTTACCTGAACGCTTGCAGGAGCTCGCGTCTTTATACCTGGGCAACTGTCACGCTTTTTACTTAAGGATTATTGTCTTCACCACTTCGACATATCCTCTCCTCAGTACCATCTACCTCAGTCTAAAAGCGTGACACAAATAAAAGCACAACATCAATGGTGAAATCCGCTATTTCCTCTGGCTTGTGCTTACCTTCCAATCTCGGTGACCAACTCAGTATATACTTGCAAACTTTGCAGTTAACCCCATACTGGTCAACCATCCATTATGAGATCCAATCTCCTTCCCTGGCCAATCAACAGCCTCGGACTTCCATCTTTGGTCATGCATTGTTCGTTAGTTTGCATCTACGTCTAACCAAGCCATCACTACTGTATAGTTTGCAATTGGACAAGTCCCTACCCTGCATACACTATTAACTCTCATTTGCATTACCTTCAACGTCACTTGCTCTTATCTCAATTTGTCATGCAATTGTACGCTCAGATTCTATTGTCTTGCACTTACGCTAAGACCTTGGATCCATACCACTGCTTCATTTCCTATTCCGTTCCTGTCATTCATTGCCTCACTGCTTCACCTGTAGTTAGCTCATCACCAGGTTGTATCTAGTCACTTCGGATTACCTTACAAGGGCTATCCCCTTGCCTGATGATTGTCTCCTCAGTTAGTTAATTTCATATGTTCTCGCATTTTGCTGCAACCTAGTTATCACATCGGACTCAGGTTGAGTTTCCTTCTTTGCAACACTTTCCATTCATCTCATTGTTTGTTGAGTGGCATAACCAAGTTCACACTTTGCAACTGGGTCTCGCTATTTGCACTTGCCCTTGCACTTGGTATTCCTTTGCGCTCACGATCATCTAAGAATTGCCCTATAGTACGTGGGGTGGTTGTGTGACATCCCCCACGTTCATGGCACATCTCCCATGCTCTGATGATTATTGCAGTCAGGGAGGATTTCCAGCTAGATGATGGATTCTGTTCCCAGTGGTAGGTACATCTAGAAATGCCAGAATTAAGGATTAGGGCACGTGCATGGGCTATCCATGTCTCATCATGAGAGTGAGTTTGGCTCATGGAAGTGGTTTCTAGGGGTTGAGGGGTTGAAGAAATCTTTTGTTGTCATTGGCACAACGCATCCTTCTTTAAAAGTTTGAGCTCCTTTTCCCGTAGTTCTGGATTGGAGTTGTATTGATTTGTTTGACCAGTGTTTGATGATATAGCATCATTAATGGATGCCTTCTTCCTTGCCATATTATTTTTCAGAGATGCCAGTTTGCCACCAGTTGGAGGATTCTGAAGCTTGTTTTTTTTGGAATCCATTCCAATAATTGCTTTTGTCCAATCAAGTAAGGATCTGGAAATACCACTTGAAGATGGGGGGATCCCAACATTACGTGCATGTCAAGATATTGAATATTGTTCTTGAGCCAAACGTTTTTTATTCTTCTGGTGTTGATGGGATTGGGAAATTTGTTGTGCAATCATAAATTAGGATGGAGTGGCAGAGTTGTCAAATTCATCCTTTTCCTCAGCAGCTGCCAAGTTGAATTTGTCATCTGGAAGAGGGACATTTGATGCCTCAGCATATGATGGTTCTGGGTTGACTGAGATTTCTTTATTTTTTTCATATGAAATGTAAACCAGGATTCAGTCTTGGGTTTGTATCATTGTGAGGTAGATCATAGACTGCATGCAGGGATAGTTCTTACCAGGTTCCATGTCTAATTTTCCAATTTGGTACCAAGATTAAAATTTTTCTGATTTGGTGGTTTTGTATTGATTTTCAACAAACTGATAAATAGGAAGTCAGAATTTCTTTCTTTGACCGTCTGAAAATTTTCAGAAATTGAGATATTATATATTTTGATTCCCCTTTGTTCTCAAATTTTTCTTCCCAGTGGGCAAAGGGTATGGACATAAGTATTTGGGTAGATGGAAGGAAGGCTTTAACCAGGGCACAGCTTAATGATTAATCACAATTCATCATGAAATAGGAAAAGATACCCTGTGGCTTCCATCTGGCTCAAAAGATTTTGTTGTTGTTTCTTGCATTCATGCATGATGAAAACAAAAATACTGGTATAATGCAGTAAAATTTGAGTTATTTAATTTTTTGGATTGCTGAGGATATATATGAAGGTAGCACTATTGATTTTTATGTTCTGAACTTCCCAAATTTAAGTCCATAAAAAACATCCTTGAGAATTATGTGGCTCAGAAAAGATTTTCATTCCCATATCCATGGAATTGACCAAAAATATTTGAATGAGAATCAAGGAACAAGAAAAAAACTCCATTGGAGAATAGCTGCAGTTACAATATATTGAGATGCGTTTTTTGTACTATAGACTCAAAATTACTCCCTTCCAGTTTCATTTATTTGGATGGATTAAAAACTGAATTTTATCTCAAGTAAAGATGGATGGGACAGGAACAACTTGAAAATGTTCATATATTCTTGCCTTTGTTGTGTAGGATGATTTGAATTGTATTTTACTCAGAAAGATGACTCTGGAAACCACACTTAGCCAATTTTAGAACCAGAATTCACATTGGTCTGGATTCCTTTTTTGGAAGGTAGATTTTGGGAATCTGAATGATGAGTTAATGTAATGATTAAGCTTCCATGCCAGATTCTGAATGGTTCAAATTCTTGTGCATAAGAAATTTCAATTTTCCCCTCATTTTCAGAACTGATCAAGAATACATATTCCCAGATCATATGACACCATTGAAAACAGCCATGGAAGGAAATGCATTTATTTCAATTTCAATTGAGGGAAAATGCATGAGTTGAATTCTGGAGATTTATAGGAAAGAAGAAATGGGACTTCTTGCTTACTGATTGGTCATACCCTATTACTAGAAATAAAATAAATACCTGGGATTTTTCAATCTTTTTCCCAAACAGTTATATTGGCACTTTAACCACAGGATTCCTTATCTCATAGTTTGCAAAATTTCAGATTTTTGAAATTTCTATGCATCAGAGTAAAATGTGGGTAAGCTGTATAAACTTCAATATATTGGGAAAAGTCTTGAATAACCAAAGTTGAAGGATCATGATAAAGATACCCAGATTCTGGGCTTCTAATTACAAGAAAATCATTGCAGAAAGTCATAAAAGATTTGTATTTTTTGTATTTCTCAAGATAAGATTAACACACAATGTTTATTTTATATAAATACTTTCCAGTCTCAATGATTGAATCTGTCATAGAAATCAAGAAAGATCCAATGCCCTTGCTATCACTGGACCAAAATTCCTACATTTTCTCTTTGGAAATTAGGAATTTGGATTTTTAGGAATCAGCAAGTTATAATTTTCAGTCAATTGCTGTATAAGATATGTGATAAGAGCCTTTGATGGTTATAAAAATAATAATTTACTTTCTGGCCAAATCATGTCAAGAACTTGATGTATTCCTAGGCCTCACGTACCTCCATACAGTGAATTTTGAATCAATCAGTCAAAACCTTTTGGTGCGTAAGGATCACTCAGCCCTTGATGCATTATAAAATTTTCTGTATGCATGATTTTCAACTAGAAAATTTTGTCTTTGATTTGTATAATTCAAGAATCCCCTGTATCATTCACCTTAGCATGAATCAATTTCTTTTCTATTTTTCCAAATAAAAGGGCCTTTCTAAAACATTATATCTTTTATTGATTTCCTTCAAATTAGTCAATGATCACAAGATGAAATATTTATTGCCAGTCAATTGTTGAATTGCAGATGATTATAGATGATTTTAAAATTGTGTGTTGAGAATATGCACACATATATCCAAATGAAAATAACAGTGATTAGAATTAGTTGCATCAAACATTTTCTTGAATCTTGAATGGGCCGTTGTTTTTTCATGGTGGGATGGTGCACTTGCCTTAAGTGCACCATCCCCCCAGAAATTGCATGAAGGGATTTTTTATTAATTTCTTTAATTTTCAAATTTCTTTCCTAGTCGTGGTGAAAATATTTCTAAAGAAACCACATGGATGTTGGTGCATGCAAGATAGTGCTTAGTTCCCCCCACCCCTCAATCAATATTACAAAATTTGGGGTAGGATGGTGCACTTATGCTAACTGCACCATTGTCCCACAAGAGTTAAATTTATTACTTAATTCAAAGAAATATATTCATTCAAAATTATTCTTCATGAAAAAGGAAAGTGTTTGAACTTCCTAGAAATTTGGTATTAAGCACAATCAAATGAAACTTGAGTACACATACATGATTTGGTTGGATGTTTTCTGATAATTACTCAAAGAATAAACAATATTTTCTGATTAATTAAAATGATTCAAAATCCTAAGACCACATGATTTTTATTCTTACAAATTTTGAAATTATCCATAATTTTAATGATTTTTGGAAAAGCCATAAACTCTGCATTTTTTCCTCCAAAAACAATTACCAGTATCAAAACAGAGGGTTTTTGCCCCCAAAACACTCTTGTTTTCTACCTCTTTTTTGAAGAAAAAAAAAAGTTTCCTTGTCCACCCAAGATCACAAAAAATCATCTGATATATTCACATTGTCATTATCAATATAATTAGGCACACATTTGTTTCAATAATTCCAACACCATTGAGATGTCAATCCTGGTCTCATAATTCATCTATGTGAGATCAGTTTAATGTACATTGTTTCAATATTATCTTCACTTTTCCCCCTCATCCTGTTGTGGGATGAATTATCTTTCTATTCTCCTGGCTCAATTTGGGCTTTCTTCACAAAATTGGGCTTGGGATGTTCCAGTTACTTCATTCAGGGCTCAACTGTCATCAAGTCCAAAAATACTTGCATTATAATGTACTCTGAGTTATCAATGCAACTAGATGTACATGAATGTGCATTTTTAACAATGATAGATCATAATTTGGACAATAAGTCTCATAGTGCTTGCATATACAATGAATTTACATCTTTTTCTAAATTAATTGCTACCAATGATGAACTTAATACAGGAAGGTGGAAGTACTAAACCACTCTAAATAAATTACCAAATAACCATATGGCTTGACCAAAAAAAAAGGCTTGTTTATGAAGTTGTTTAAAGATTATGGATCCTTGAGTTTTCTTTTGTTTGTCCTGAAAGCCATCAAGAGGGAATTTATACTGGTAGGAAACTTTAAAATAAAGTTTCCTACCAGGGGGGTGATTAAAATTTTTTAAAAAGATAATTACTTTGTGTGGTTGTTTGTGGAAAATATGATTATTTTAACATGCACATTTTGAATTGAACAAACTTGTAATGACAGAATTAATTTTATACTGAAAAACCAATTATATTCATCCTTTTTTGAGGCATGAACTTGATTTGAAACATATCAGTGATGTCCCAATCAACAGCATCAAACATTGCACCAAAGGTGAGCCCTCTGCACAGAATATTAATGTACCACTTATCAATTAGAAATGGAGGGACAAAGTCAGATTAGATTTTCCAAATTCAACTTGAGGTGTTCCCTCTGGGCTAAGAGGAACATTGCTGGGGGGGTTCTGACAAGCTTTGGTATCCATAATAAACACAAGGTCTTGATCATGTTTGGATTGGCTTTTTTTTGGAAAAAAATCCTTGACTGAAGAGGATAAGGAGAATTTTGAGAGGGATGGTAGGGCTTTGGTATGGTTCACATCTTTCAGCTTCTTCCAGATAGATATCATTTTAATCCAATTTCCAGGGAGATGAGAAATTTGAAGATTTTTGGTAAATGCTGGTTCACAGACGTGGATGATATCAATATCCTTGGTTTTGGTTTCCATTTGATGGAGTGGCGTTGTTCAAAAATTGAACCCATGAACAGGTATACATGATTATGATTATTTTTAAATTGGTTTGATACCTGAAAAAATTTGACAATGTCCACAAACAGAGATTTTCTCTTGGGGAAATTGTGCTGGAGCATTGGGGAGGTGGAAGACTTAGCCTAAGTTGTCCACCTCCCCAACCCCCCTGCATGATTTCCTCATGGGGAGTTGATTGGACATTCCCATGGTCTGGGTAGGTGGACAACTTATTGTAAGTCGTCCAGCTCCCTATAGATGGTGTATTGTGATGATTTACCCCAGGCTGAAAACTTTGGTGATACACTGGCTGATTCCCTCAAATTGAGTATTCCATTCCAACTCAATGTACATCTGTCAGAATCTTGTGATCCTTGACTGGCATTGATGAAAATCATTCAAGCTGAATCAATTAGTGCAACCTCACACCTTTAGAATATTGGGAAAAATTGTCAAAAAATTTAATGAGAAGAATAATTTTCATTTGGAAGAGTGTGACCTAGTTTAGGTTCAATCCTATTTTAGTTATTACAAGTGAATATCCACCCTTCTCAAATAGAAGTAAATGCATTGTTTCTGTAATGGTTCAACATTTCTTCTGAATGCTGAATCTAATGAACATTTGAATGAAAACTTCTCCTTCCTTAAAAATTTTGATTTCAAGCTGCAAGTTATTAGCAGTTTCCAAATAAGTCAATTGTGAAGTCTGATGGAAGATCATAACATCCATGTTTTGGTGGATTTTAGGTGGAATTTAATTTTTCATTGAAACCATTAATATGTATATGTGATTATGGTTATTTCTCACTTTTTTCAATACCTTGAAAACTTTGACAATATCTAAAAAAAGGGACTTGCTCTTAAAAACATCAATCTGAAGGGTTGGGGAGGTGGAAAACTTAGGCTAAGTCGTCCACCTCCCCAAACCCTCCCCCTGCTTGATGTGCTTTGGGGGAGGTTTCTTTACCCATTCCTAAATTCTGGGGAGGTGGATGACTTAGCCTAAGTTGTCCACCTCCCTATACAAGGTGAATTTTGATATTATGCACAAGGCTGGAAACTTCATATTAAATGGGATGAATATTAACATGTAAGCAAGTCTGTAGATTCCAAATGTGATCACCAAATATTCTGTGACACAAGATATGCCCATTCTGTCATTGCCAAATGTTGCAATGAACATTGCCCATTGTTAACAAATTATGTTAACCTTGTCCAATTTCAATGGTCCCATTTCTATAATTTAACATGGAGTTTTTCAGCAAGAGTCCAAAGGTGGTTAAAGCTGGCCACCATTTGAAGGTGGTTTCAGGTCAGCAACACCCAACAACAAATCACAATCCCCAGGGACATGGTGCACTTACCCTAAATGCACCATGCCCCCACAGATATATTGGATTAATTCACCATCATCCAATACAGGAAAAAATGCCAATTTATCACCAAATGTAAACTATCACAGAAATTCTGGAGAGATAATCTTGATGCCCAATATTGAAGCATTTTATTTGGAAAAAATATCATATCATAGTCTTATGAATCCCCACCACCCTTATACCTAGTGACATACTTGCCACTTTGCATCCACAATTCAAGCAATGTCTCTTTCTTTTTTGGGTATTCTTGTAATCCAATATTTTCCCACTGATCAACAACATTCAGAATTTTTATGTCCCCCTTTGTCTCAATTTGGAGAGTCTACATATTTCAGGCCTCCAGGTTTATTTGAAAATTCCAATTTCAAACTTTTGCAAAACAGTCCCAGGTTTTGGTAGTAAATTTACCATTAGTAAAGGAAATATTGGGAAAATGATTTTGCCATAGCATCAGTTATAAACCACTTTTCTTGAAGTGAAACAAAAAGCACCCTCACATATTGATTTGGCAAGGTATGCAACCAAACAAAATACTTGTTGATTAATGGGACCATTAATCTTTCAGCCACAGTAATAGTTATTTTGATCATTTATCTAATTAAAATTTGAAAATATCATTTGGAAACTTTGAAGAAGTGAGATTGCAATAGGATTTTACCTAGATACTACTCCATTTTCAAACCTCAAACTCATTTCCCCATTCATTTATTATGCCTTGAAACCTTACCAAAATTTGCATCAAATATTCTTAAGGACATACTCAAAAAGTTATTATTTAATTTTCTTAATGTGGACTGCAATTGCCAATCACAATTCACATTTTCAATGTGATTCTTTAATGTTCACCAAAGTGAATTTATTACTAATCATCCACCAAATAATGTGTATGTTTAAATTTGATTGAACCATGGTATGTATCAATCATTCTTGCATGGTCTAGTCATGCCAAATTAGGTATGTAATGGGTCACTGATAATGACCCAACCCCCCACCTCAAACAGGCCTCAAGATTGTTCCACCATGCTCCAAAAGTGGAATTGATAATCCACTTCCAAAGCTTGCAACTTTTGGCGGTGCAGGCCCAAAGCCTTTGTTGCGAAGATGCTGCCAACGCGACTCCAATCGCGTTCACATCTTCGCTGCCGCAGCAAAAGGGGCCATTCGCTGCCCAGCTCATCACCAGAGCTCGGTCGCCGACGTGGCCATCTGCCAGGACCCTTCCAAAGGTCTGTGCGCGACCGGGGTCCTGGCTGTATTGTGCACAGCCTCTGCAATGGGCGGACCGATTCCAAGGCAAGTCCTGGGCGTTGCAAGCGCTTCGCTTCCTTTGCAAAGACAGCAAATTGCTCGCTTGTCCCCAGGAACAACCAACGAAGCAACGGCCCCTCAAGCGAGCGACATAGGCTGTTTTTTGACCATGACCCCATTGGAACCCAATGCCTTCCAGGTGGTAAGTCCTTTCCTTTTTTTCATTTGTTTTGATCATTTGGCTTGTTTTAACGCTTGCAAAGCGTTGCTTTGAGGCTAACTCTGTTTCTTCATCTCTACCTATCCCACTTGCACCACATCCTTTAGAAAATTTCCCCAATCCTCCCCAGTCATCACCAACAACCTTCCACTCCAGATGCAACCAACTAGAACACTAAATCACATTTTAACCCTCTTCCAGTCATCATCATCCCAGTAAGAACCCATCAACCTCTCATGTCCATTGTTACCATGTTTTTTTAATCTCCAACTGCTGTTTGATTGATCATTTACTGACTTGAATCTGTCTCTTCCTTACCATTTATGTTTGCCTTCTTCCATTACAGCCAAATCTTGCAACAAAATGTGGAAATATTCATCATTTTACTCATTGCCATTGAACCTTGGCTTGTCATTCTTGTATCCATCTTGATTGTAGGCTGAATCATCCACCATCCAAACACCTTGCATCCTCCTATCCCGGTGAAGATAATTGGTTAACAAATCCATGTACAATCATAAAACATTTCTTTTTCAAACTTTTTAAGGTTAACAATGCATCAAGCTATTGTTAAAGCTTCCACTACATCTAATCCTCACACATCCATAACCCTGAAGAGAAATGACGAGTTTCAATCCTTGGAAACAGTTGGAGGCTCTAGAATGTATGAATTTCATTGAATATAAACACATTTTAGCGCCTCATTTGACTAACTGTAACCATTTGATTTTCTTACCATGTTTGAAACTTGAATTCCTGGTGTTGTTTCTAAAACACCGTTTGTAGTGATGATGAGATTGTGAATCAGAAGCAGCATCAGGATTCAAAAACAGACCCAAATGTTCCTAGAGGACCATCATCACGTATGATCCAAACCAAGCCATCTGCATCCAGAGCTTACAAGAAGCATAATAAAGCAAAACGTGATTATTCATTTTAGGAATCAACTTCCGAATCAATTTATTTTGTTACTTTGAAGAAAAACCTCAGTCCCTGTCAGGTAGTGGTACCAAACATGAGCCTACCAATCAATCTACATGTTTTCTCTGATCTAAAATATCAACCATATGTTGTCCTTAAGTATCATTCTCTTACTCAACAACTATACACATTCCTTGCAAGTCAGTTCTCTGAAATGATCCAAGATCTTTACATCATGGCAAACAATAGGCAAAACCTGAATAAAACCAATTGTAATACCAAAACTGGATCTATGTTTGGAATTGGATATTTTCAAGGCACTGACCAGGGATATTCTGCAGGTATTTGTTCCTCAATTAAAAATTGCTGATCATGGGTTTGCTTAGTGATTTATGTTACAAATGATGACCTAATAGGAATATATGCTAGAAGGTGGGATTTAAACAAAGAAGAAATTGATCTTGATGATCTCTTGTGGAGTAAGCTTCCGGTCCATAATGAATTGGTCTTTAATCAAATCAAAGCTCTCTCCAACACGGCTCATGCAAAGAACAGAACAGTATCAGAAGACTTCAAAATTCCAAACTGGACATCTCCAGAGTGGACTGATCAAAGAGACTCATTTCTTCATGCATCCAACGTCATTGTGACTTGTGATGACTTTTCAAATGTTGTTCATACAGATCAGGATGACCTCAATGGTTATACTTATGGATTGTTCTCTTATATTTAAAAGCCAACAGGAACACCAATCCCGCCGCCCTCCACAGAAACAGGTCACGGTCTCTCATTCCCCACCCTTGGATTCATTGTGGATTATGCAAAAGTTTTTGGTATTGTAGAAATTTTATGCCAAACATCTGTCTTTCCACATCATACCACTTTTCCTCCACCAATTCTCCAATCAACAGAAAATCATACCCATTTTGGTTGCTCATTTCAAATAAAGAAAAAGCTAGCAAATGCCTCCCTGAAACTTCATGGTTGTTCTCCCAAAAAAATTGTTTCTAACATATATGGAAAAAAACGTAGATATGGGTAAAAAATTTATTTGTATGAAATGAAAAAATCACTTGTTGCTCTTGAATTATCTTGATTTTTCCCAAAAGTCCATGGAGAAGTGTGCATTCATGGTAAAATAGACGTAAAAATTGGATTCAAAGATAATAGATCAAATGAGTGATGGACAACTTATGCTAAGTTGTCCACCTCCAAAACATCTCTAAAAGATTTGAACTAGTCATGCTTCCCCGCATGTCAATTGTCTGGGGAGGTGGACGACTTGTTGTAAGTTGTCCACCTCCCCAGCAGAAGACCACTATTGATATTATGCACATAGATGGAAAATCTGTTGATACACAATTCTATCTGGAGAAATAACCTCTGTACCACAGGGAGTCAACAATCTTTCAAATTCCCGGAAATCCCCCCATGGGGGTTTGGGGAGGTGGAAAACTTAGCACAAGTTTTCCGCCTCCCAAAGGTTCCGACAAGATTTGAACCAGTCATGCTTTCACGCATTTCAAATTTCTGGGGAGGTGGACGACTTACGACAAGTCGTCCACCTCCCCAGCACAAGACACATATTCATATTATGCACTTAGACCAAAAATTTGCTGATACACCACTCTATCTCCAGAAATAAGCTATGTAGATTCCACACGTGATAAATCTGTCCAACATATTACACACACCTGTTACATGTTATTGTTTGTTTGTATGGTATATAAGCCAGTCATCCTTCACCAAGAAGTCCTGCTGCATTCTAGTCTCAACCAACTTATACCCAACAATTTTGACCAATCAATCTTGAATCATTCTTGACCTGACTACCTACCTTGAGTAAAAAATGGCTGATTTTCCCGGTAAGAGTTTACATGTCCTTGGTCCTGTGTGGTGTACTAATGATTTGCAATGATCCTTGAATTTCTTAGAACAACGTACTCTCAATCAACTCAATGCCCTCCTGGGTGATGAGTATGTTGAACAAACGCATAAGAAAGTTCTTGAGGCAATGCATGATTTCTATCAGAACAAATATGATGCAAAAGTGGAGCAGTTGAGGTCACAATCTGCCATAGCTCTTGGTCTTGTCAAATATTCAACTGACAAAGAGGAAGAGCCAACGGAACCTATGAATAGAAATTTACCATTATTGATTTGGGAAACTTCAAATCCTGGTTTGAAAGCAACTGCTTTGGATAAATTGGTTACCCAGACCACTGTATCCCTTGCGGATGACCAGGCTCAGAAAACCAGTGAGTTGAATTTATAATTTGATACACCAAAGTTTACATTGGAATTCATCCCAATAACCAGAACTAATACAATCCCAATGTACTCAGTTGAATCCAAAATACCAGGTGAAACTGGTGCAGCAGAAAACCACGTTCAAGACACTAAAACTTTTCCGGGTCATCCTGCAATTGTTGAGGCACCTGAGAATCCCTCATTGCAACCCCAAGTTGATGTCACTGCTGAACCAATGATTGTTCCAGAAACTAGGGAATCTGCTAGGATTGCAGCCCAAGCTGCTTGGCATGCTGCCAGAAGATCTTTGCAAAGGCCACCCTCAAGCTCTCAAGCTTCATCTGACTCCTCTGATTCTATTACCAATCTTAGCAGCAAAATTGAGGTGCAACAAGAGCCCCAGGAAGTATTTGTCATTGAACCATCACCCAAGAGTCCCACCCCTGCACCAACCCTAGTTCCAACATTGCCTGATCAGGTCAGTTTCCCCTCTTCCATGCTTTCCCTCATATCAAACCAACTATTAACTTTCAAATTTACAATTTTTATCTGGATCAGAATGTCTGTACCACCATTCATCAAAAAAGGAATGCTTCTGATGCTGGAATAAGCACTGAGGATGTGGCACAAAGAAAATCAAGGCCAAGGATTATGCAGCAACCAGTCAATCAGAAGACCCAGCCTATGGATGATGCTACTAGCCAAGGAACAACCAAGGCCCAAAACACAGGGCCAACATCAATTGCTGGTTCACATCCACAAGGTCAGTTGAAAGATTATCTGATACAATGAAAATCACGCAAATTAACTTGATTTCAATCCACAGGAATTTTAATTGGCTTAACAAAGGAAGATATCTTGAGGTTTTCATACTAGGAAGAAATAAAGGACCTTGCATCCCCATCAACCTATTGCAAAATGATAAGCAGTACCCAGTTCCTAATATCAAACACTCTCAACCTTCTTTGTTGAAGAATCATGTTGAACCCTCCAGAGACATCTACTATCCTGAAGTCTTTGGAACTTTTTTTGACACGGTGCAGAGATGGTAAATCATGAGAATTCTGTATTCCACTATAATGCAAATCAGCTGATTCCCACTTTTTGAATTAACAGAAAAGATTTTACTAGGAAAGGATGATGATGTCTTTGTCGGAAATACCTTCATAAATACAAACTCTCTCTCCCGCTCTAGGAAGACAGTCCAGAACAATATCCATCCCCTCTCTGAAATCCTGACTTATACAAGAGAGCCAATACGTGGAGCCTATGCAAAGTTGAAGCACACATTGAATGACATCATAGGAGTTGTCTCCCATAAAATCTCAAGAAAAGTGCTCCTCTCTATGGAAGGGATTGATGGAACTTCTGATGAAGCTTTGCTGAAAGCACAAAGCTAATTTACCAAACTTCAAGCAGCTGTGATTGATGATTCAACCTTTTCTCCACACAAGAAGTCAAGTTCCCAGCAGGAGGCTGAGCTCAATGCTGGGAGAGGTGGTCTGAATACGGTTTTTGATTACGTTGTCTCTCTAGTCACCGGGCTGATCAACTTAAGACTTGATTCAAGGGAAGATAATTGACAGCCTTTTATGTCTAAGGACTCAGCTGAGAAGAAGAATCAATGGGGGATCAATTCTCTAGCATGTGTTTCACACATGTTGGTTTTTGGTCCCGCGGCAATATGGATATGTCCTGGAAATCAAACAGTGATGCCCAAGTGGAAGTCTGGCATGCTTCTTGAGTTTGGTAGTCTTGCACTTGAATCAAAGTTGAAGGCTGGCTTATCTCCTGATCCCATCTGGGGTCAATTTGGTAACACAAGGGTATATATCCTGACTTCCTTGAGTGATATGGGCTTGATTAAAGACCAAAAAATAAACTGGAGAGACATAATTAGAATTTTTACTGAAAGAGTTTCTTATGAAAATTGTCTGAGGTCCTTCTGGAGGATATTGTTCTGGTTACTGACTATGATATGGGTAGCCACTTTAATACTGTCTGGGCTGTTGAAAAAACTACCTCCTCTAATTTAGTTGAAGTTACCTCAGAACCCCAAGCTTCCCACAGTTAATTCTGTTGACTTTTTAGGAAATTAGACTTTTAGTTTTTCCCAATGGATAATTCTTGTTTTCAATTTTTTTTCTGATCTTGGGATAATCAAATTCTTTACTTGGAAACATGGTTCTTTTGGATGATTGAATGCTTCATGATCATACTGCCCTTGAAACTTATTGACTAAGTTGCTGCTTTTAAATTGAAAAAAGATTAAGTGTAGCCCTTTAATTTCAAACCAAATGCTACATTTTTGGAAAATAATGAGATTATTTGCTCATTAAATAATTCTTTCCATCATCTGCTGCAAAGCATAACAATTGTGAAAAAGTCTTTAAAATTTTTCTTTAAATCAAGAATAGCTGAGTTTTTTTTTACAAATTAATTTGATATTTTGATTTTATGGGAGTCAAAAACAACTCAATGAAGAATTGCATTATGTTGCATATTAAAAACACCATCAATGGAACATTGAATTGATCAAATATTTTGGGCCTTCCATATGAAAATATCATGTTTGGTTTGCCCCAAAAGCATTGATGCTGTGTGTTGCTCAAACACTCATACAAAGGTGATGGAATGCAGCTCAAATCAAGTAGGCACAGCACCCTTCTTAAAAATTACTGGATATCCCCAAAAACTGCTGTTCAATATCATGATTGGTTTCTTAAAGGAAATAAAACAAAGCAAGGGATCATATCATGGCTGGTTTGAGTGTACATAATATTAATCAAATAAATAAATATATCCAAATCCATTCAAATATCTCTCTTTCCTAATTTTAAGTTTAGCTGTGATTTTTGTTTGGTTATCAACATCAGTGATTCACAATACCTTCATTTATCAACAAATCATTCATTTCTTAAGAAATGAATCAACCAAGGAAACTTCATTCCAATTTCCATATGATCTCCAAACCCATAGATCCAATAATATTCAACATTCCTGCTTCAAAATGCCACAGGAATTTCTTAAAATCTGTCAAATCATTACCAAAGTAATACAGTATGTAATACTCTTCAATTACTGTATTTAATGCATATAATGCTAAGCACCAATGAAGATCTCCATAAAATCTATGCATAGGTTTTTTATATATGCAATATTCAATTTGAAGTCATGCAATAGTATACTTCCTTTTCATTTCCTTTAAATATCAAACCAAAATTGATTTGTACCCAAATTATCAAACCAACTCATACCTCACAGAAAACACATATCCAATCCACCAATTGCTCCCAATACCCCTGAAACCTCAAGAAAATAAAACGGTTCTATCATCCCATGAACAAAAATAATGGTTGGAAGAAACAAACCAACATATTGATCATGAGCTCAAGGAAAAAATTGAGGCATGTCCTGAAATTTGGGCACCAAGTGAAATCTGGATGCATGAAGAGCAGAATGAAAGAGTTTGGTTTTGCAGACTTCAAAGAATAATTGACAGGGAAGCCTTAGAATTGCATATTCCAGAACAATTAATACCAAATGTCTGGCACCTTAGGATGGAGAGGCGTGAATTCCTCTGAAGGTGTAAGTACTTATGCTTCAAAAATAATATCACATTTATCATTAATTTCTGTTTCTTTTACAGATGTTCCATTGGTGGTCAATAGAAGTTCAATTCCAATGGACTTTTAGATGTTTCTCATCAATGATTACCAGTAATTTTCACAATTATTGGATTCTCTACTTGATCCTTCATGAAAATTCCACCTCTTTTCAATTATAACACAAGGGTTGACGAGAACAGAGAATAATAAGTGCCTTATCTCAAAGTCAATGCTAGAAAAAGTCTTTTTATGCAATGAGGAAAGAAAACCTCATCTTTGTTTCATGAAAAAATCAATAATACATGGAAGTTTGTCAACTATGGAGTGTCTGACCTTCTGATAATCTTTAAATTTTCAAGTCCAATGCATGTTTTGATATGTGGCAAAATCCAATCAGATTGATTTTCCATTGGTTTACTTATAAAATGAATTATTTAATCCTATGAAAATCCATGGATTTTTCCTATGAATGGGGTTTTCTACCTCAAAGGTATCAAATCAAATTATTTTTGGATGAGATCACCTGATTTTAATCTCAAAAGAATCTTGAAAAATTCACTATGACTTTAAATGAAAGAACCAATTTTTCATTAGCAGCTCTCTTTGTAAAGAAATTCAATCATATTTGGCTTAAAACAAAAATAAAAGTTGAAAAATAAAGCTTGATGTGCGTTGCAAGGAACTTGAAATCTTTTTGTGAAATATTGTCCTCTCATGAACTGAAACCCACCCATGAAGGTAAACACAAGTGGAAAGGTGGTAAGATTTGTGTTTATTTATGCAGTCAGGTTTGATATGTCTCAAGAGATTTCAGTTTAATCTTCCAAATTCATGTTTAACCAAACAAGATGAAATGGTTTCAATACATGAAAGGAAGTAAGAACATGATTTTTATCAAAAAATTAAATTCTATCTACTTTCAATTGCAAACATTTTATCTAAAATGTGGTAAATGATCAAGAAATGAATTTTTCATACCATTTTTGATTTAAGAATATTACCTTGGCCCTCTTTTCAATTAGGGAGAATTTAAGCACTCAAAATTTCAGATGAATACTTGTAAATTTGCATTCAAAACCAGAAATATTCAGTTATTAAGAAAACTTTTAATATTTTCTTTACCTGTAGCAGATATCAAAACAGATTCACAATCAGATTTTATTGCAAGTTGGATCAAAATTGCACCTCTCAATTGCATTAGAGGAAGTTTTTTTTTTCAAGCATTTTCATAACAATTCACAATTGAAATTTGACTCCCCATGTAAAAAATGATAAAAGCATTTCATCAATTTCAATACTAAACCTGGGTAAATTGATCCTCTTGATCATACCGTGGATTTAAAAAGTGGAGGTGAAATTTGCAACAACCTAAGTGCTCATCCCAGTAATTTGAGAAAATTTATATTTTTAATAATAGGTTTCTTCTTGATTTTAAATAAATGTACCAAGGAAATACCTGGTTTGCAACAGCAAGCTTTTGAATTTTATAGTAAAATCTATAAAATTATTTCAACTGTAAGACTTGATTATAAGTCTCAATCTATTTTTGTATCAATTCTTTTCCCCTGTTAAGGGAACTGAATGATTATTATTCCTGACATCATTTAAAATGATAAAAAATAATCATCTCAATCAAGATCCATGGTAAAGCAAAACATGAATAAAAAATATGGTCATTTTTATCAAAATCCAAGATGTAGTTCACAAACATTTCTTCCTTCTGACAATATTTTTTTTTTCATTGCACAATGTAGAATTTGGCTCACATGCTTGAAATGAATTCTAGAGTAGATGCATATCCAATTTGAGATATTCAATTTGTACATGAACCCTTTATAATCTCTTAAAATTCATCATATTCAATAGCCAATAAATTCAGATTCAATTGCCTGCAAATTCTCTCCCTCCATAAAATCTACACTTCAAAAAACCCCTCAACCTTTTCAAGTGCTAGTTGAAGACTTCCCTATATCATAACATGGATTGTAGGCCTCCTCATAGTTCAAATTCCATCAAAACTCGCACATTAAACAAGGAAGTAGCAGAAAATTTGCCAAATTCCAATGACCCCATAAGTCTATGCCTACGTGACTATGTAAAGACTATTTTAAACATGAAATCTCAAGGAGACAGGGTTCCGCCCCCGCCCACTGAAGATCAAGTACAAGTTTTAAACTCAAAAAGCATCAATACAATTGACCCAAAAAACAACTTTTTCAACATGGAAACAACCAATGAAAACCTCTATGGAGGGAAGAAGAGCATTCCTGGAAAGCTCAAAGAGCAATGCCAGAAAGAATTAGAAAGCTATGGCATACATGTTCCAACTTTCCAATGGGACCATCATAATTCAACAAAGTGGGACCAAATATTGTCAGAAGTGATGATAAAACATTGGTTAAATGCTAAGTACAATGATGCATTTACAAATTTTCCACTTGATATTAAGTTTTGCAAGAAGGACATACTCTTTGGCCTACTGGAACGTTGGCTACGTGGGCAGAAGGACAATTACATGAAGCCTAGGACATGTAACAAGAAGCCTAGGTCTAGAGTTAAACACAGAGTAAGCTTAAGATTTCTCTCCATTTTCTAAATCCTCTTAGCTAAATTGGGTCTTGAATCTGCAAGATATACAGAAACCGCTTGGCCATTGCAGAGCGCCATATGGGAAAGGATTTGGCAAAATGCCTTCTCCCTAGTAAGGAATGCTGCTCAGATACAGAAGAAGACAATGAGGGGAAATATCACTCTGTCCAAGTGTATTGGAGAAGCAAAATTTATTCACAATTTCTTCATAATCTTGATAACAACACTCTCAACTATTTATCTGAGATGAAAGGTGAACTTCAAGCTAAAAAACAAGTAGAATATGGAAGAACTTATGATGAAATAGTCCCAAATTATCAGATGAAACCATGTGAATCCCTCCCTTCTAATTGTTACTTCCCTCTATTTCTTGCCAAATTAAATTGGACAGAGAAATTGGTTTTGGAGATTAAGCCAGTAGAGGATAAACTAGAAAAATTAGCAAAATCACTTGAAACCCCACGTTGGTTTGAATAAATTTAATTCCAAGTAGTTCTATATTTCCTCTGTTGTCACCCAGAAAACAATATCAAAAGCTCTAAATTTTAGAAAATTTTTATTTATTCCTGCTAAATAAAACAAATCAATATCACTAGATTAATTCTCTTGAGCTTCCAATATTATAAGAAATATTTAAAACAAAGTTTCTGCAAAAAGATATTAGAGAAATAAAATCATTCAAGGCAATAGTTTTCTTTTTGTAAATTCATTCATTTTGTAAAATAAAATTTGAAACTCCTCAATTATTTCAATTTCAAATTGATTTATTTGAAATGTATAACTGAACTCAATATCTATGTGGTGCAATATTTCCAACATGTCTGAGTAGATTTTTGAATCTTCAGTTAAAATTTAGATTGACATTTCAATTTCCTACATCAAATTGAGATTTATTACATTTCAAAAGAAGAAAAAGAAGATCTTAAAAACTGAATTTAATCCTTTTAAAAAATACAATTTTTTTCAACCACAAAGTAACAAAAAAAAAAGTACCCTCAAACCTCTTGTAATGATCTAATAGGAAATAGAAAGAAAAAAAGCATCAAAATCTTGACTTATCCAACCCAGGTAGTAACTTTTATGTGTCAGGTGTGAAACCGCACTGCTTCACTCCTCTATCACTTTACATAAAATTAAATTTCCCCATAATTCCAAATCTTCTGTATTCCATGCATGCACTAGAATTACTTGAAATCCTCAAGAACTGATACAAACAAATTTTCTCAGGTTCCAACTCAAGTTAGAAACAGAGTTTTCTCAGAGTCAAAACCAAGTCAAAACCAGTTTCAGGTGCTACACCTGCCAGCAGGTGCAGCTTTTTTTTCATGGTGCTTATAGGTCTGTCTTTATACAATGCTGTTTCATAACAAGTTTGACCAGTAGTATGACTCTTACCACTCATAGTTTTAACTTTTAGTGGTTTAACATCCATGATATGTCTGGGAATTATGGTAGGGTCCCATTGTTGGGGCAAACGTGAGTCCCCATGGATGTTATTGATTTCTATAGAAGTACCTATATCTCCTTCTATAACATTAAAAGGGTTGGTTAGGATCAATTCACATTCAGAAAGGGATCCTTCAGTATCAGCTATATCTTCATAGTTATGATTCCCTTCAACCTCCTGTTCTCCTTCCAAGACTGCTATCTTTCTTTTTGGTAATGGGCAGTCTTGTCTCATATGCCCTGTCTTGTTACAATTCCAAAAAGTTCCAGGCATTCTCTATTTATCCCTGTTATCATTAGGTTTCTCATTGTCAGAGATATTTATCAGAAGGGGTTGTTCTCTAGTTATTTTATTGTTGAAGTTCTCTTTAGGTCTAGAAGGAACCTTCTTGTCTAACCCATTCATGTGTATGACTTCTTCTAACACATTGATTAGAGTTGGTAAGTCAGCATCCATACTCATCCTGAATCCTACACAATGGTTAAGATTTCCAGGACAAGGAGTTGAGGAGTCTTTAATTTACTTCTTCTTTACCAGCATCTGGTTAGAAGCAGTCTAGCATTCTCTCCTGTTCTAAGAACCATTTTTGAGGTTAATCCTTGCTGAAATCAAATGAGGAATTTTCAAAATTTTCATCCTTTTTACTATTCCACATTCTAGAACCAGATTTTTCTTTGATTAGAAGTTCCCAAGAGTTCCATGGTAAAGATCCCACTTCTTCTCTTTTACTAATAAACCAGTCTAAGGCTACTCCTTCAAATAGTCTGGGAAGCCTGACTAAAGCTAAAGCTTCTGGTAGGTCATAAGAGTTTATGGTATAGTTAAAAAATTTAATGAAATTTATATTATTGTATTCTCCTTCACCAGAGAACTTAGGCCATTCATAAATTGGGGGTAAACATTTGAGGGCTTGTTCCATTTCAGGATTAGGACTAGGCCTGAAAGTGTCACCCCTATGATTTCCTAGTAAGGGTGGTGCATAAGGTGTATTTGTTGGTCTGGAAGGTTTTGGTTCCTCTGTGGTACTCCCCAAGGGGTTGGTCAGAGTAAGTTTTAAGTCTCTAAGATCACTTTTGATAAGATTAAGTTGCAGGTCCACTTTATTATTAGGCAGATCTAATTTCTCACTAAGGGACAGAATGAATCTGTTAGAAGTATTTACCAATTCTTCTTTTAAAGGTTGAAAAGACATAATAAAATCTTCTTGGATACCTGATAACATATTCTCAATTGTTTGAGTCTGTCAAATTTTACCTTGATTAATTTTCTCCAATGATTTTTCTGTATGCTCCTTACTATCTTCCACTCCTACAGATTGTGTTTGTTAATTAATTAATTTGGCTACTACTGATTATCCGATTCGGTGTAAACACCGTCCAAATTTACAAAAAAAATCTGGAAATTACGGCGCATATCAATAGAAAAGGAAGTAATTACATCAGATGTTGGTTGAGACAAGTTAGTGGGTTCAGAATTAGAGGCTAATTGTTATACACCTTCTTCCATTTTTGAGCTAAGGATATTATATGATCCCAATCCTTCTTTCCCTTTGGATTTTGATGGGAAGAATATCTCTTCTTTCCTGATTGCTTGCCTTTCAGTTGGGCTAATTGATCCCAAGGATTCTACTTTTCTATGTAGTATTCTACCTCTTTCCTTGTATTCATTTTCTGAAAAGCTATCTGGGTAGCTTTCGCCTGGGAGATTATCTTTTTCATAGATACCATGTCCTCCTTGGCTTGGGCTTCTTTGAACTCTTCCCAATATTTCATGTGCCTTCTGACTAAGTCTTTGATCCTGGCTTCCTTGGCCAGATTCTGCTGGGATGGCTGCAGGGAACCTTCTTATAAGGGAGGGGAGCTTAATTCTACTACCTTCTCAGGCTCTAGGTTGGGGGAGGGCAACAGTAATTGGGGCTGTTTCTTGTTCACAAACATTTGATTCACAAGTTCCAGCCCCCTCATGGATGTCATTATTGGTGGTCTCAGGGTTACTGAGGGCTCCTGGCAAAGATCCATAGGAGGTAATTCTCCCTGAGGCTCTTGTGTTACGTCTTTTTGTATTGAATAATATTTTTGTAAGTATCTTTATAAAGAAGTATAAGTAAAAATAAGTTTATTTAAAACTTACTTACATTGATATTCAAAGGTACAAGGACTTTATTGGGATTAAATTGGTCCTTAATAGGTAATCCTACGGGGTCTTGGTGTATTCCAATGAGGTCTTCACCTGTCCAATCAATATTTTCAGGTCGTCCAGAGATATCTGGGACTTCTTGATCCAATAAATCTACTTCAGTTACGGTGGTTTCTGGTATAGGAGGGTTCACCAATGGTAAAAGGATATTTTATTGGTCAATAAAATATACTAATATTATTTTAATAAAAATCCTATGGTAATACAAGTTTTATACTGACTTTTATATTTTAAAAAGTAACTTATACATTATTTCTTCCAAGCCTTCTGTTTTCTTAGTAGGGCCTGGAAGTTGATACGCCTCTCAAGATCTTCTTGTTCAAGGATTTTGTCTAAGTGTTTATGTGCAGAATAGATATTAAGTTTCTCAGCTTGAGTTAAAGCTTCCCAACCAGTAGGTTTATAATTTTTAATATATTCTTCTTTTCTTATATTTAAAAGATTTAAATAATAGATTATTAATTCTGCATTGGTTTTCAAATCCACTGCAAAAGAATTTAATCAGAAATAATGGTTAAAAAGTTGGATAAATTTATCTTTGATTGAATTTTACCTGAAATGTCTTTTCCAATGTATTAAATATAATAAAATAAAATATTTCCGGCCAGACCCCCAATTTTCAACCTCCTGGATGCCAAGATCCTTGCTATCCTTTAGCTACCAGAGTTGATAGAATAATTAATAAATATTTTATTCAATAAATGCAGCAAAAAATCCGTAAAATATTTGGATAAAGCTTATTGCAAGGTTAATTGTTTTGGATATGGTTTATTGTTATAAATCAATATAAATAAATTGATTATTAAATATTTTGATAGAGGGGCCACAATTATATTGGTTATCTTGAACACCTCTCTTCAGGGAATTCAGTATGAAAATATGTAGTCCTGGTTACTTTGGAACCTTTAATTTTTATTTTTAAAGGAAATGTGTCCCAAAGATAATATGTGTATAAAATACACAGTAGAGTGGCAGGGCTTTTTAAACAAGCTACCACGACAGAGAAAGGATAATAAGACTAGCTTCTATATTATTAAATCCTTTGTGTACCTTTTTGGGACGTGCACTGATGGGTTAAACCTGTTTACTGGGGTTGAAAGGTTTTTCAGAAGTTTAAATTGACAAAAAGGGTTGGGGATGGATATTATCAATCAGAATAAAGCCATAAATCACTTACTTATCTCTTATAAGTATTTGATTACCTTATAACAGTGTCTGGATGTAAATATAACTTGGTCTCTGTGTATCAATATCCCCAAAAGAGCTCTTTATTTATAGCTTTTTATGTACCAATATTTTCCTTCTGAGGTGTACAGGGGCTCAAGGGGACGGGCACTGGGGCTAGCAGCATTAGCAGTGGTAGCCTGTCACTTTTTCTTGGTGCTGTAGCACAGGTAGCATTGAATTCCATAGCCTATGTGAATCATTCTACTTTATAATTGATATTTGGACGTGTCAATAACACTAATCTGTCCTTGTCATTTATTATTTAATTAGTTTTCCTTAGTAAATTTTCCCAGTAAGTTAAAAATTATTTTAATAGAAATTCCTCCGGATAGTATGATGTCAGGTGAGCTCTCATTATGTATTAAATAATTTGAGTAAAGTCATGATATTGGTTTCACTCCTTATTTTCAAATTTCAGTTGATTTAATAAAATAATTACTTAAAAATATAAGTCATGGGTATTCATGTATTTTTTTTTGAAGCATTAGTTTTCTTAGTATGTCACTAAAATGTGGATGTCTAGAAATTCTCATAATAGTTTATTGAAGTATTTTAATATATTTTTAGAAGTAGTCATTATCTTATTTTTGACATGTTTGGTACTTTGAATTATATTTAATAAAAAATATGTATAAATGTTATTTAGGTATTTTTATATAATTTTATTTATTTTCAAACTATCTAATATCCAGGGGAACATTTATTACATATTTTGAATGTTCCCGTTGTGGTTCCCCATCCTGGACACCCTGGCCAGTGAGGAGATTTTAATGTTTTCCTTATCATCATTCATAGGTATCATTATCAAAAACAAAAACAAAAAAAACCATTGCCATCGCCATCATCATTGCTACCAGGTCCTCATCCCCTGCAAAGCACTCCCATCAATCCATTCCTTCAACGTGCTAGGGAGATTCAAAGGATCAATCCGGTGATCTCCTACTGGTGTGCTTTTCATGCCGCCCAGACTTGCATGTCCATCAGTCATCAGGAACCTCTCAGTAGAGAGTTCCTCATCAAAACTCATCAATTCACTCAAACTCGCTAGAACTCAACTGGCCAAGAATGATGCCATCACCAACAATCTGGCAGCTACCGCTTACATCAAAAACTTTGCACTCAAGATATTCGATCAAGCCGATTGAGACAATCGACTTGGTCTTTCAAACAGATCCACCGCTCAACAATTCTTGGCAGCTTCCTGTTTCTTACAAGTCTTGGAATCCTTGACCAATCAACTCAAACCTGACATCTCACAGAGGATCAAATATGCCAAGTGGAAGGCAGCCTTGATCTCGAGAGCTCTTTGAGATCAACATCCATCTTGACCCAACCGAGCCAATGATCCTAACCACCATCACCCCCCATTGATCTTGACCAATTTGATTTGTGAACCCCAGAACGGGTGGCTAGATCCTTCTCAGTTAACGCCCACCTTGGCTGCTCTAACCGGTGATCCATCAAACAATTGGCCAAAGGATCTTCATGCCACCAAATCACTCACCCTTTCCCCACTCCTCGTTCTACCTCAACTGGCCGTCTCAAGCGGCCGTCAAAGCTCTCTCTTCCTCCCCTCCTAGCTCACTGGTCATTGGCGGGTCTCTTACGTTGCCGGTGCCCGTCAGACACCTGCCGGCGGTCATCCGCGGCCTTGGCAGTCGCCCAGGCCCATCAGGATGCCTGCGGGCGTCCCTCTTTGGATTTCTTTTTCTCCAAGTACTTGTTTGTTTCTTTTTTTCTTTTGTTTTCTCATGATCTTGATCCTTAAAAAAAAAAAGAAAAAAAAAAAGAAAGATTTTCCGCTCCCATTTTTAAATCTCTCTTGTAAATAGTCTACAGGCCTCTGGTCTATAAAAGGAGGGGCTCTCCCCTGATTTTTTGGGATATCATGAGACATCAGATCATCATATCATCATCATAGAAATTGATCCATAGGGGTGTGTGCCTGTGTCCCCCCATCATTGTGAAATTTGAATCCTGATCCTTATCCTGGGTATATGTCTGATTGCCCCCTGATCCATTTTCGACCCTGAGTCTTTGCCCCTCTGTGGCCTGATCCTTATCACCAACCAATAGCCTTGATGGTTGAAGAAAAATTCTGTCTGTTGGAATTTTTGAGTGTGTTATACCACTTCTTGATTCCTTTCTCTGACCATACTGGTCCTGATCCCTGATCACCTTTCTGGAGCCAATCAAAATTGATTGAAGAGGTCTTATTAAGCTTAAGACCTGGAGTGTTATACCTCCCTTTATTTTCTTTGGAGTTGCATTCTGCCAGCCTATTCTTGAGTCCCTTGAGAATTGTTGAGGTTTCCCTTGCTTCGAATCAGTTACTGTTTGCTTTGGAGCTTCTTAAACACTGTGCTTTGTCTTGTACAGCCACCCTGAGTTATCTGGTACCCTTCAAGCGCTTGATTGCGGAGAGTTGGGCAGTTTCATTGAGAACCTGGAGGTTGCTTGGTTTTGAGTTGATCATCCCCAATCTTCTGCTGACAACCAGAGTTATTAGCTTGTGGGCGTTGTTTACATAAAACAGCTTTTGTTCTTTGAACTCTAAGAGGACTTTAACTTCTTTTGTTCAATTTTTTCCCTGCATAATCTTGTCTCAGATATTGCTGTTCCATTGCTATTAAACTATTATCATCTTTATCCTCTACTCCTTGATTCCTCCTTTACCAGGTTCTGGACCTTGATCTTGGTTACATTTAAATATTTTTGTAACACTCAGGAGGGCAGCCTAAACAGCACCTTTCCCCTCCACAGAACTGCCACGGCCTAGCACCGTTTGGAGTCTTACACCGTGTAGCTTGTAGCATGTTTACGCAGTACCTAGGTTTCTCAGGCTGCCTGTCACTTTGTCAACCCGTAGCCCCGCGGATGCATTTTTGTCAGAGGCCCGGGGCTGCATACAGGTCTTTGAAAGGGTTACAGTTCTGTAGTTCAGCCGCGCGGGGGTGTATTGGCTGCCGCGGCAGCGTGCGGGAATTGTGACAGAACACATTTCCATCTGTAACTCCTAAAATATTCACAACACCTCAATTCTGCTGGATTTTAGGTGTGAAACCTATATGTGAAAGTCCATGTGAAATATTTAATTTTCCAAAAAGTACAATAGTGGTCCTGTGGTATTTTGGTCTTTATTTCCTTAATTATTTAAAAATATAAGGAGTTGGATTTCAAGGGTGCCTCATTGAGTGACCCTACCTAATTTTGGGTGCAGAATCCATTGTTGCAATAATGTTCATGGTTTTCCTACTCCTTCTTAGTTTAATTTTAATATTATTATTTTTTATGATATTTCTGTTACTTTTGAAGCTTGCTCTGCAATAGTATCAAGCTGACGGTTTTACAGTTACATGAGGCATTTCTGCTGGTTGGAAAAGAGGTTGAACTGGGGTTTCAGGCATGCAAAGCCCTGAATAGATTGTTGTTTAGTTTTGGGTTGAGTTTGTGGTGTGGTGAGCTTGTACTGGTGGATTGTTTGGGTCCACATGGTCCTTGTTGCCTGCATATATTGCTGGGTAGTTCTGTGATGCCTTGTACTGGTAGTTGTTTGGTTACACATGGTCCAGACTGCCTGCATACATTTCTGGGTAGTCCTGTGGTGCCTTTTACTGCTGGTGTTTTGGTTACACATGGTTCAGACTGCCTGCATACATTTCTGGGTAGCCCTGTGGTTACTGTTACTGGTGGTTGTTTTGGTTACACTTTGTCCAGACTGCCTACATATATTTCTGGGAAGTTCTGTGGTGGCTTGTACTAGTTATTTTTTGGTATTATCTGCTATTGGAATTAGTATTTCCAAAGGTATACCCATATGTACTTTCACTGGTTTGTGATACCTGGGTGGGATATGATCTGGCCATAATTGATTTTTGGATGTATCTCCTAAACCATGAGAGATAGAGGGGTAGTTTGGCTTGGTGACTATAGGTTATTTTTGGTGTGGAATCCATTTTCTGAGTTTTAATTTATGATTGGGATTTTTTTTTATACTATGAAATTGAGTCTGATTGCTACAGTTGTTTGGTGCACCACACCGGGCATTTGTGTTTGCCCAATTGCATGCGGAGCAAATTGGGACTCAGATTTCTTTCTCTCACTCAGGCACAAGGTATGGTCAGGGTAGCAATGGGAAGACCTCTGGGGACAGAACTCAAGTTGGGGGGGATCTGCTCTCATTATAAAGCCTTGGATTGGGAAATGTTTTGTGGCCTGCGGACTCAGCATTAGGAAGGCCAGGCTCAGAAGTTGGGGTGCGTGCGGTCTCAGCAGTGGCCCCTTCCGGCTCAGAAGCAGCCACTTTGGGCTCAGAACTAGGCTCTGCCAGACTCAGCAAACCAGGTGCGGGTGGCTTGCAACCTTCTTGGATGTTACGTACCTAGGAATGGAGCTGGCCTGACCAATTTTGCAGAATGGTTGGTTTGGGAAGGTAAGAGCGGGGCAATTTCAGTGGTTATACAAGTGGGGCAAAGGCGCGCAAGCGCAGGCCAACCAAAAGGGACAGGTAAATCATGATGTGGCGTTGGGTGGATAAGGGCAAGCACAGGGGGCTCAGGGTAGGGCAAAGGGGAGCGCTGTGTCATGAGAAGGACAAACCAGATGTGCATAATGGCAGCTCTCTCTCTCTCTCTCTCTCTCTCTCTCTCTCTCTCTCTCTCTCTCTCTCTCTCTCTCTCTCTCTCTCTCTCTCTCTCTCTCTCACTCACTCTCTCTGTTGCTCTCTCTCTAAGGGCGCATCCCACTCCTTACATACAATAGGACCAATAACTTCCAGATCTAAGGAAAAACTTGTGGAGTTCCACCCTCTTGTTTCCACAGAGGCCTGATGGTAGGCAATATCAAGCGTGGGGTGTAATTGGTGGCATTTTTCCGGAGAATGTGTTGTTTTTGGATCATTAGCTCCATTCTTGAAGAACTGTCTTTTCCTTGGGAGTTTATTTTTTCCTGTTTGAAAGGACTTAATAAGCTGGAAGGAAGATGATTGTGACTGTTCATGGAAGTTTTCTTTTTTCTAAATTTTGAGTTCCAGTTTGCTGAGGAAGGTGTCAAGAGGAATTTTGGATTTCTTGCCCTTGCACAGAGAAAACTCAAGGAAGTGAATCATGGAGAAATAAGAAGGCAAGAGTTTGAGGATTATTATCACCCAAAGAGTTTTGATGGTCAATGATTCAAGGCTAAAATCTGATACTTCAAGTACAAGCTTGAAAGTTGCTCAATTTTTTTTTAATAAAATCTTGCAGGTTTCCTTTGAAGTATTGGATGTTGTAGAGTCAATCCATTTGATTTGACACGCTCTCAAGAAACTTAGTAGCATGGTGGTCACAGATGGAGTCTCACAAGGCTTTGGGATCATACAAGGTAGGATCTTTGACAAATTGAGTAAATTTTTTTGATCTAAGTTTAGTCTGATGAAGGTGGTGGCATATTTCCTTTTTTTTGATTTTGGGTGAGGTATTGTTTACTTGCTCCAAAACAACTGTGTCAAGGTCCTTGTATCCCAGGCCCTTCAGTAAGTTCTTTCTCCAGCTGGCAAATGTTTTGGCTCCCATGATTTTGTCTCCATGGAGACCTCTCAAGTCCTGATTTTGCCCCATGGTGGAAGTAGTCGTGTGACCAGTGAGTAGGTTCTGCACCATGAGTCCCAAAGATGATGAAGCGGATGAATTGTATTTAGGTTTTGGGGATGGAGTGGTCACAGGAGTCAGAGGGGAACAATACTTTGAGCCAGAGGGAGTCCCCATGAATCAAATATTCAAGTATTCTCAAATCTCAATGTCAATTCTATGTCCTACTGTTGTCAGGGCTGGTGATTCAGACTGGGCTCATAACCTTTTGAAAGTAGCCAGCAAGTGGTAATTTTTGAGCAGATGGATGATGGGAGAAGGTGAATGGGCACAAGCAAGAAAAAGATGAGTTTACCTTTCTAAAGTATCCAGCAAGTGGTAATTTGTGAGTGGCCAGATGATGGGAGCAGGCCAATGGGCACAAGTGAGAAAGAGTTGAGTTTACCTGATGGGGCAGGTAAGAAAATGAAGAGGCAAACAGAAGTATTTGGATGAATTGCAAGCACAGAAGTGAGGAAGGGATCTTCAAGACAGCAGATGGAAGGAAGAAAATTGGAAGCCAAAAATTTTAATATGAGGAGCAAGGTTATTTGGAGAAGGAAGGAGTATGGTAGGCTACTGAAGATTGAAATGAGAAGTATTGATAAGGCTGCAAAGAGCCAAGCGAAAAGGGAAAATAATTTTAAAGTCAAGTGGAACTTATCTGAATGGGAGAAAGGGACACTCCGGTTTAGTTGTCTGGTAATCAGATGATTTTTATTAATGGTCCAAGGGAAGGACCAGTATTTATGGACAACTAGAGAACCCCAAAGGGGGCCTAAGGCAGCAGTTTGGAGACAACTAGAAAGCCCCAGAGGGGGCCAAAGACAATTGTAATGAGATAATGAAAACATTAAGATAGCAATAAGGTAACTAAATTTTTTAGTCACAGAATATGAACATCAAAAAGACAACATGCCACCTTAACTGAAAAATTTAGGAACCAATTTAAAAACAGTAACTATTCCAGAGATTCATGAGAAATGAGAGGAGAATATGAGAATTGAGGAATATATGACAAGAAACCACCTTGTCAGGATATGAGATGGGGAAATGATAGCCTATTTTAAGAGGAGCACCAAGGACCTCAGGCATAGTTGCCTAGAATGATATGGGGAATGATAGCCTATTTCAAGAGGAGCAATGAGGACCTCAGGCATAGTTGCCTAGCACAATTTGGGGGAGAATGATATGATGATGATGATGAGGGTAATGGTATAGCTTAATGGGTAGAATGATATGATGATGATGATGAGAGTAATGGTATATCTTAATTGGGAAGAATGATATGATGATGATGGTGATGGTAATGGTAATGGTAATGGTAATGGTGATGGTGATGGTAATGGTGATGGTGATGATGATAGAGATGAAGTTGGAATAGAGTGGTGACAGTTATTTGATGATAGTGGGTGATGAAAGTATTGAATTGTAATGAATGTGGTGATGGTAAGGAGAGAGGGTGGAAGAGTGGGAAGATATAGAGATAGTATTGAACAAAAATAAGGGAAGTATTCCAACAGAAGCATGACAGCAGTCCTTTTGAAAGTGGCCAGCAAGTGGTAATTTGGGAGCAGACAGATGATGGGAGAAGGTGAATGGGCACAAGCAAGAAAGAGATGAGTTTACCTGATTGGGCAGGTAGGCAAACAGAAGTGGGGAAAGAGCAGAGACAAGCTAGGTACAACAGTTTAAGTAGTAGTTACAAGATCACCTCTAGACCTATTTGGAGAGGATGCACATGATTTGTGTGTTGATATTAGGTTTTCTGTTTGGAATTTGTTTGGTCTGCTAGGTTGTGCATCCACATCACAACAATGCTTGCTGTAGAAATTTGCAGTTTTTGCACCTTACTTCAAATATGTGTGCTGCAGCTGATCCTGATTACCAGAACTTCTTGCTTGATATTGGAGATGGTCTAAACAATCTTCAGGGTTCAAACAGAATTTGGCTTCCTGAAAACATGGTTACTCATGGCTATCATGAAGATCAATATTTGGATAGATCAATCAAGAATTTTTTTCCAAACTTGTACCATTTCTACCTGGAAAGTGGTTAGCTAATGGGCCATTTTATGTTATGTTGCAAAAATACATCTGTCTACAACAAAAATAAATTTATACTTGGTTCTCTTCCTGGGGACAAAGAATACCAAAAAATGAAAACTCAATACATCCATGAAACCGTTGAAGATGATACTCAAAATCTATACCAACAAGAGTTCCTCAACACATTATGTCTTCCCAACTTTCCTCCTCATACCTTGTCTCTAAAATTAGGTGCCCCTGTAATTATTTTGAGGAACATGGGCTTTGCAATGAGACTTGCTGGATTTTTTTCAGATTTGGAAGCTATTTTATAGTTTCCAAGGTTGGATCTGGTGCTTCAATAGGAAGGCTGGTTGCCATTCACCACATCCCGTGGGTGACTGACCCAGATGAAAATGGCCTTCCTTTCAAGATGATTTGCAAACAGTTTCTTTAAAGCTTGAAATACCTTGGGAATTGAGTTCAATCTACAACGATGTATTAATAGCGAATGAATAAACCGATGATGAAGAGGAAGATCAAGATGAAAAGGAAGCCTACGAAGCTTCTGAAAAACGGCTAAGAGTTGAGTGATCAAGTCATCCCGAAACCTACCGACTTGGCAACTCATGGAAACCCCTTCATATAAAACAAACAACTCTTGAACCCATTTTTTCTTTTTCTTTTTCTTATTGCTTGGTCAAGCTGATATTGAAAACTCTATCTAGGAGGCGGACGAAATCACTCGACACATGACTCGCGAAGAATATCAGCATTACTCAGATTGTCGACAAGCATCCTTCACCTACCAAAAGGGTCTGTTCATTATTCCCCTGCTCCTAATTTATGTAGACCCGAAGATCTTACTTCTTGGACCTTTTTCTCGGGGGGGACTAAGCTAAACGGTTTCGAGAGTTTGTGGGGCTTTCACACTACATCGAAGGAAATCCCAAGGATGAAGTGGTTGAAGTCCTGGGGTTTTTGTCATATGAAATGGTTCGACTCCTGTGCGAAAAAGGATTGGCGGTGAAGCGGGATTACGAATTGGCCCGGATCGCCCAAGGACATGATGGGACTGATCGCAAAGAAGAGATCCACCACAACAGCCCTAACAAACGCAAAAGGCGAAAGGACCATTCTCGTGATCACTATGATGGATCAGAAGCATGGAAGCGCCCCAAACCAGTCGGACCTTTCTCTGGACCGATCAATGGACCTGGCAAATCATTTACAAGTTATGCTACTACTTCAAAGTCATTCGCGGACGAGACGTTTGAAGTAAATGATGACTCCGCTACACAAGTTAATGGCGACAAGCCTGCCGAGCCGGGTACAGAAGAAGATGAATCGTCACAACAGGCCAAGGACCCAATTGCGCCACCAGTAGTAGTTGATAACAGAACTCCGCTTCAAGTTGCCGATATTGAAAATGCGTATTCACTGATGCAATCTGGTAGGGTTAAAGCTAAGATGACTGCCTTGCGAAACTTTACTGGTGCTTTTGTCAGGAACAAAGTTAGCTTAATCTGACTCAGAAACACCTGCCGTGCTTTTCCAAATCATTTGTTGCAGTTGTATGATGTATGTTTTGATTATGTATCACACCCATCTTCCAATCGGATGCTACAGCCCCCCACCATTACGCCTACCCATGAATTGGGATCAGAGGTTGCTGCTCTGCTGACCTCATTCAATGAGCGTCTCTTTACATTATAGAATTCTAACCTGCTTTTCCTCCATTGTTCTTAGATGGCGGAGAGCATCTGCAAAAAACTTGCTGGCTTTGTGGAGTTAGTCTTGCTGAATAGCTGATCTAAACCGCTGAAGGTTCGCTATCATCATTCACACCACATTGGATCTTTCTATCTCAACAAGGAAATCTCGAGCAACCCAGGGCTCACAAGGTCGCTTAACAGAATGCTATCGTGACTTTTGATCCTTACCAGTCTTGGATCTGCTTCATCCGCTTTCCAAAATTATGTTGAGCTTTTACAAAGCCACCGATGCGACGCATGGACGCACTACCGAGGCTAAAGGACAGCGGCTGATTGAAAAGCAGTTGGGAAGTCCCCCTCTTTGTTTTCGGCGTGCTTTTCAAGAAATCCAGTTAGAGAATGCAGAACAATTCATCCATCTACCAACACTATCACCGAGGTTATGGATCAAACTTCTCCTGGAGTCCACTCGCCATCTTATGATGCTTTTTGATGCAAAGCACCCCTCGGGAGGAGATAGTATGACGATTGTCGCAGGTAATTTGAATCTTCTAGAGGCTATTTAAAGACAATCTCATCCTTGCCGTTCTGGACCAATCTCCCCATTCCCGTAGCTCAACAAACTTGACCGTCTGCCTTAGCGTCCCTCCACAGTGCGAGAAAAATCTAAAGCAAAAGTCGAAAAACCTAGCCCAGACAACGACAACATGAGCCGAAACACTGACGGCAATCCGGATTCTGGTATTGGAAGCGGCAACGAACCTGAACTTGGCCCCGGCGGCCCGCCGACCGCTGAAGAGGTTTCCACTGAACGACTGGTAGCCCACGAAGGCGACGAAGACGCCGACCGAGGTGGGAATACAGCATTTGTCCACCCTGCTCGGCGCACCAACCAGCCTGGAGATATATCAGAACTTGCGATCGCTGCCGTACTTCCGCCAGAGCTCCGCCGCATACTTGAATGCATTGTCCAGACTTACGACGCCATGCCAGAACCCCCTACCACCAGTGTGCTCATTCAACTGGATTCTGGCGGCTTGATGCTTGACGAGCCAGAAAACCAAGACGTGGTCCCGCTCTGGGACTCCGTGAGGGCTTTTACGGACTTTCAACGCGACCGACTAGACGGTTTAATTGATCCAGAAACCATTCGAGGCCAGTACCATCAAATCGTGGACGATTTGATGATCAGCTTGAATTGGGCGCTACAGGAGGTGGCTGACCAAATAGCACATGCTTCTGCGATGACTAATCTCTTTCTGGATAATTTCGTCAATACTTTTCTTGATGCCATGGACCCCGCAGCATCCCAAAATGGGACGATGGAGTGTTCGATATGTTTTGAGGGTTACCTTCCAGAGCAGGTCATAGTGGTCTTACCCTGCCACCCTTCTCACCACTTCCACCGCACCTGCCTCCAGGTGAGCTGACCAGTGACATCACCTAACTTAGCCCAAACCTCGAGCTGACCTCCAACTACACTTGACAGGACTGGATTGCCGCACAACCCACATGCCCGCTGTGCAGGCATCCTCTTGAAGATTATGACGATTGAGTTGTTAAGCACCACCCTCAGGGGTGAATGGAATGAATGTAAATTAGATCAACAAGCCTTAATTTCAGTCAATGATAACCTAAGGTTTCCTGACCACGCGCTCCCGCAGCTCTTGAGTGAGAATTTGAGAGACCTTCCCCCCTCTGTTGTCGCAAATGTCTCCTAGGCTCTCTTATATGACCCACAAGAAATGGATCACGCAAGCACAAAACAGGCGGGGCAAAGAGGAACCAATTGCTTAATGAATTTGGTCATTGATTGACCAGTAAACATGGGAGGAATCCATTTGTTAAAAAAAAGTTTGCACTTCTGAAACAAGCCGCGGAGGGAAGTGATGATCAGGCGATAAATTGGCATTTGCCTGTGAGGATCTTCATTCACCCTGGGTGTCTTGTTATAGACACAAAGGCAATTAGGCTCAGTGCCAGACATTGGACTTGAAGCAGCTCAGCAGTGGTTAGAAGTCTGTGTTGAAATACAGGCTTGACAGGATGAACTAGGAGGGATTTGAGAGAGGAGAAAGATGATGGAGGGGTTTACAATCTGACTCGTGGGGGTCCAGAAGGGACCAGATTCAGTGGGCTTCAGTGTGTGAGCCCGGATGAAAGGAGGAAGAATCTCATGTCTTTCATTCAGTGGATCAGAAAGAAGGAGTATTTATGGAAAAATAAGGAAACACAATTTAGGACCTTTTACAAGTAAGAATATCCAATAAAACAGGAGAGGCGGTAAATGGTTGAGAAAAGAGGTTTAACAGGAGAATCACATGGGCTAAGGATGGTGAAATTCAAGTATCCAGATCCTGTGAAATGTGTAAGATAAGGTGTTCATTAGACTACAAGTACCAGACATAAAATAATAAGGTGGCCTGGATAACTACAAGTATCAGGACATATATAGGTGGTTTTGACTACTAAAAGAATCACAAACATATAGTAACATAGGAAGATTGGTCAGAACCAGCTAAATGTATTCCAAACATGCATGATAGTAAGACTAAATATAAATGCGCATCAAGAGGGAGGTGAGTGGACATGATGGTGAGGTCCAAAACTAAACAGTCTGCAGCACAATAGGCTTTGAAAAGAGCATTGGTGGACCATCTAATCTTTAGTAGGAAGTCCAAGACTTGGAATTGGTGTCAGCTCGCTACTATTGCAGAGCAAGCTGCAAAAGTAACAAAAATAACATAAAAATAATAATAACACAATTAAACTAAGAAGGAGTAGGAAAGCCATCAATATTATTACATAAATGGATTCTCAACCCAAAATTAGGTAGGGTCACTCACTGACCCTACCCTTGAAATCCAACTCCTTATATTTTTAAATAATTAAAGAAAGAAAGACCAAAATACTACGGCTCCACTGTTGAGCTTTTGGTCAATTGAATATTGCACACATGCTTTCACGTATAGGTTTCACACCTAAAATTCAGTCAGAATTGGGGTGTTATGTATATTTTAGGAGTTACGGGAGGAAATGTGTTTTGTCACAATTCCCGCACGCAGCCGCGGCAGCCAATGCGTCCGCGCGCGGCTGGGATACAGCCCTGTCACTCCGTCAAGGTTGTGTACGCAGACCCAGCCCTCTGACAAGTACGCAGCCATGGGACTATGGGTTGACAGAGTGACAGGCGGCCTGAAAGGCTCAGGTACCGCATAAACATGCTACAACCCACAGGAGAACATTCTACATATGTAATAAATGTTCCCGTGGATAGTAGAAAGTACAAAAGTACATAATATTATATAAAAATACTTAAATAATCCTTATACATATTTTGATTTAAGATAATTCAAAGTACCAAGAATGTCGAAAATAAGACAATGACAACTTCTAAAAATATATTAAAATACTTTGATATACTTTTATAAGAATTTCTAGACATAAATTTCTTTGTGACATACTAAGAAAACCAATGATGTAAAAATATTACATGAATTCGCATGACTCATATTTTTAAGTAATTATCTTAGTAAATCCACTGGAACTCAAAAAAAAGGAGTAAAACAAATATCATGACTTTTACTCCAGTTATATAATACATAATGAGAAATCACCTGACATCAGGATGTCCGTAGAAATGTGTATTTATATAATTATTAAATTACTGGGAACATTTACAAAGGATAATTAATTAAATAATACATAAATGGGACTGATTAGTGTTATTCACACGTCCTAATATCTATTATGAAGTAGAATTATTCCCATACCCTGAGGAATTAGATGCTGCCCGTGCTATAGCACCAACAACACGTGACAGGCTACCCCTGGTTACCCTGCTAGCCTTAGTTCCCGTCCCTTTGAGCCCCTGTACCCCTCAGAAGGACAATGTTGGGACTCCAAAAGATATAAATAAAGAGCTCTTTTGAGGATATTGATGGGCAGAGACCCAGTTATATTTATATCCAGACACCGTGCCAAGGTAATCAAGTACCTATGAGAGATATGCAAGTGATTTATGGCTAATTCTGATCAATAATATCCATCCTCAACCTCTTTTTTTATCAATTAAAGCTGCTGAACAACCTTATAACCCCAGTAGACAGGTTTAACCCATCAGTGCACGTCTCAAACAGATACCCAAAGGATTTAATAATATACCAGTAAGTTTTATTATCCTTTCTCTGTTGTGGCAGCGTGGCTACAAGGTCCTGCCACTCCACCGTGTAATTTATATACATATTATCTTTGGGTAAAATATTCTTTAAACTAAAGAGCCCAAAGTAACCAGGACTACGTGTTTTCATACTGAAATCCCTGAAGAGAGGTGTTAAAGATCCCCAATATAATTGTGGCCCCTCTATAAAAATATTTAATAATCAATTTATTCATATTGATTTAACACAATAAACAATAACCAAACCACTTTACCTTGCAACAAGCTTAATCCAAATATTTTACGGATTTTTGCTGCATTTATTAAATAATATATTTATTATTTATTCTATCACCTCTGGTAGCTAAAGGATAGCAAGGGTCTTGGCATCCAGGAGGCTTACAATTGGGGGTCTGTCCAGGAAATATTAGATTTTATTTTTAATTACTTGGACCAGACATTTCACAAAAAATTAAATCAAAGATAAATTTTTCTGACTTTATAACCGTGATTTATCATTAAATTCTTTTGCAGTGGATTTAAAAACCAATGCAGAATTAATAATCTATTATTTGAATATTTTAAAGATAAGAAAAGAAGAATATATTAAAAATTATAAACCTACTGTTTGGAAAGCTTTAACTCAAGCTGAGCAACTTAATATCTCTTTTGCACATAAACACTTAGAGAACTCCTTGAGAAAGAAGATCTTGAAAGGCGTATCAACTTTCAGGCCCTCTTGAGGAAGCATAAAGCTTGGAAGAAATACCTTATAAATTACTTTTTGAAATATAAAAGTAAGTATACAACTTGTTTAACCATATTTTTTTTTTCAAAAAAAAAAAAATATTGATATAATATATTAACCAATAAAATAAACTTTTTTATCAGTGAGCCCTCCTGTATCAGAAACCACTGCCACTGATGTTGATTTATTGGATCAGGAAATCCCAGATATCTCTGGACACCCTGAAAATTGTTGAGTATTCTCCCTCTCTCATCTCCTGCCGCATCTCTGCACGCTTGAGTGCTCTTCCTCTCATCTCTGACTGCGCCTCTGTGCGCAGGTGCGCACCAAGTCTAGGACGGGGACCTGGATGTTTTCCTCTCCTTCACACCCGGCCTCAACGCTCCTCACCAATCTTGAGACCACCATCAACCCCTCATCTCATCTGCTTCTCTTGATCCTCTATCTTCCTCTTTGTCTCTGCTCTTTCTCCCTTTCTTGTTCACTTCCATCTCTTTTTTTTTCATTCCTGTTCTCTTTTTCAATCCCATCTACAACCAACATTCCTCCATTGAATAACCACTCAACTTGGATACAACAATCTATGACTGGTAAGATGACAATCTCTCCAACAAGACCTCATGAAACTTATCCAACTCCATATGTTGAATAGTTCTTCTCCATCTTCACTCAAATACTACCTCTTTCTGTCCTCTCATTGTCTACCCGTCCTTAGATCTCCCTCAACTCAAAGCTGTCTCATTAAACAACACACATTGATCAACGCTGTAGGACTCTAAACTTTTATTTTCTTATTTTTCTCTCTTTTCTTGAAGTCTCCTTCTGATGCGCCCTCTTTTTGATTCTCTTTGTAACTCAGCCTGTTGTTTATAAGTCCTCAAGAAATTCAATTCAATCTTATTAAAAATATTGATTGGGCAGGTGAAGACCTCATTGGAACACACCAAGACCCCGTAGGATTACCTACTAAGGATCAACTTAACCACAATAAGGTCTTGGTGTGTTTGAACATCAACTTAAGTGAGTTTTGAATAAAACTTTTTACGGATTTTTTTTGGTAAAATGCTTATAAAAATATTGTTCCAAAATGAATAGACGTAACACAAGAGCCTCAGGGAGAATTCCCTCCTATGGATCTTTGCCAACAGCTCCCAGTTACTGTGAGACCACCAATAAGGACAACCATCAAGGTACTGGAACCCGTGAATCAAATTTTGATGGACAAGGAGCAGCACCAATTACTTCTGCCCTCTCCCAACCTAGAGCCGGAGAAGGTAGTAGAATCAAGCCACCCTCCTTTACAAAAAGATTCCCTGCAGCCACCCCAGCAGGATCTGGCCAAGGAATCCAGGATCAAAGACTTACTCAAAGAGCACGTGAAATATGGGGAAGAATTCAAAGAAGCCCAAGCCAAGGAGGACATGGTGTCTATGTAAAAGATGATCTCCCAGGCAAAAGCCACCCAGATAGCTCTTCAGAAAATTATTCCAAGGAAAGAGGTAGAATCCTACGTAGAAAAGTGGAATCCTTGGGATCAATTAGCCCAACTGAAAGGCAAAGGATCAGGAAAGAAGAGATCCTCTTCCCATCCCAAACCAAAGCAAAAGAAAGACTGGGATCAGATAATATCCCTAGCTCAAAAATGGAAAAAGGTTTACCACAATTGGCTTCTAATTCTGAGCCCAAACAAACCTCTGATTTAATCACTTCCTTTTCTAATGATATGCATCATAATTTCAACATTGTTTGTGAAAATTTGGACGGTTTTTATACCCAAATGGATAAATTAACCTCAGTACTAGCCAAATTGATTAATAACCAAACAAAGACGGTAGGAATGGAAGAAATCAAAGAAAACACAGAAAAGTTATTGGAGAGAATGAATCAAGGTAGGATCAGACAGACTCAAAAAATTGAGAATATTTTACCTGGAATCCAAGAATATTTTATTATGTCTTTCCACCCCTTAAAAGAAGAATTGGTAACCACTACTAACAGCTCTATTCTATCCCTTAGTGGAAAATTGGATGTGCTTAATAACAAAGTGGACCTGCAACTTAATCTGATCAAAAATGATCTTAGAGACTTGAAAGTCTGTCTGACCAACCCCTTGGGGATTACCACAGAGGAACCAAAACCTCCCAGACAAACCACTACTCGTTATGTACCACCCTTATTAGGAATTCATAGGAGTGACACCTTTAGGCCTAGTCCTACCCCTGAAATGGAGCAAGCCCTCAAACTTTTACCCCCTATTTCTGAACGGCCCAAGTTCTCCGGTGAAGGAGAATACAATCATATAAATTTTATTAAATTTGTTGACTACACTATTAACTCTTATGACCTACCAGAAGCTATAGATGTAGTCAGGCTGCCCAGGCTATTTGAAGGAGTAGCATTGGACTGGGTTATCAGTAAAAGAGAAGAAGTAGGATCCTTACCATCAAATTCTCGGAAACTTCTGATTAAAGAACAATTTGGTTCTAGAATGTGGAAAAGAAAAATAATGAAAAATTTTGAAAATTCCTCATTTGACCCCTCCAAGGATAAACCTCACAAATGGTGCTTGGAACAGAAGAAAATGTTGGATTGCTTTTATCCAGATGCTGATAAAGAGGAAGTAAATGAAAGACTCCTCAACCTGTGTCCTGGAAATCTTAACCATAGTTTAAGATTTAGGATGAGTATGGATGCTGAATTTCCAACTCTAATCAATTTGCTAGCGGAAGTAATAGACATGAATGGGTTAGACAAGAAAGCCCCTTCCAGACCCAAAGAGAACTATAAAATCAACAAAGCTAGAGAAAAACCTCCTCTGATGAATGCCTCTGATAATAAGAAACCTAATGAGAATGGGGATAAAGAGAGGATGCCACCGACTTGTTGGAATTGTAACAAGACTGGGCATATGAGACAAGACTGCCCATTACCAAAAAGGAAGATAGCAGTCTTGTAAGGAGAGCAGGAGGTTGAAGGGAATCAGAACTATGAAGATATAGCTGATACTGTAGGATCTCTTTCTGAATGTGAATTGATCCTAACCAACCCTTTTAATGTTAACAAAGGAGATATAGGCACTTCTGTGGAAATCAATAACATCCATGGGGATTCTAGCTTGCCTCAACAATGGTATCCTGCCATAATTCCTAGACATATAATGGATTTCAAACCATTAACATTTAAACCTATGAGTGGGAAAAGTTATACCACTGGTAAAACTGGTTATGCAACAGGATTGTATAAAACAGACCTATAAGGTTATTACTGGATAGTGGAGCCTTTTGCTCATGTGTCTGTGCTGAATTATTAAACAAATGGGATCCTAATTGGAAAGAACACCTTCTGCCCGTCCCAAAAGCCAGGTTCAGCTCTTGAAACTCTACCATGAATGCTATTGGTGTATGGACTGCTCCTATAATACTACCTCATACTCAAGGGTCTTTTAGGATACAAGTGGAATTTGTAGTATTGCTCAACGGACTATGTGACTACCTAATACTGGTTAATGATGCCTTATGTCTATATGGTATAGATGTGTTCCAGAGTAAAGGCAGATATTTCACAGTAGGAGGTAATTGGGACAAGAAGTTTATGATATGCACCATTCAGTCCAACATCCCCTCCTCTACTTATCAAAAGCATTTAGAAGGCTTTGACCAAGAATATTTCTCTCAAGAATCTCTGAATATGAAAATTTCTGAGGAACAGAAGAAAGATATATTGAAAGTCTGCTTTGAGAACCAGAATGCCTTTTGTGCTAAAGATCATCCCATTGGTGATATTAAAGGACATGATATGGTATTGACATTGACCATTAAGCCTCCTTATCCTCCAAACGTAAGAAGGCCAGTCTATCCTTCTAGTCCTAAGTCTAGAAAAGCTCTTGAGGAACATATCCAAAAACTAATAGACTGATAAGTATTAAGGAAAGTAGGGCATAATGAACAGGTAGATGTGACCACACCTGTAATCATGGATTGGCATAATGACAAGTCAAGAATGGTAGCAGACTTCAGAATGCTCAACAATTATACTCAAGCAGATTATTATCACATACCCCCAATTGATCATGCTCTGCATAACTTTTCCAAGGCCAAGTACATCACTACTATGGATATTCTTAAAGTTTTCCAACAGATACCAATAAGCCCTGAAAGCAGGACGTTTATGAGAATAATCTGTCATTTGGGAATATATGAATATCTTAGGATGCCCTTTGGTATAAAGAAAGCTCCATCACACTTCCAGAGAAAATTGGATACAGTTCTAGGTACTTGCATCAGACAAGGATGGATGATGGTATATATAGATGATGTTATAATATACTCTGATGATTGGGATACTCATATTAACCAAGTAAGATTAGTACTCCAGACTATCTCCAGAGCAGGATTGATGGTTTCCATGAAGAAATTCAACTTTGGCTACGGATAATTGAAAGCCTTAGGACATATAGTCTCTGGTCTAACCCTAGCTGCTTATCAAAATAAGATAGCTTCTGTCATGAATAGACCTATGCCTCAAAAAAAAACAGAGTTACTGTCTTTCATTAGTTTTTGCAGTTATTACAGACAACACATACCAAAGTTTGCTATGCTAACTAAGAGTCTGTATGAAGTATGCAACAACAACACTACATTTGAGATGACTCATGAGAGACTGAAAAACTATGAGGAATTAAAAATAGCTATTACTTCTACCCCTTTACTTATCCAACCAGATTACTCCAAGCCCTTCAAACTGTACATTGATGCCTGCATGGAAGGGTTGGGAGCTGCTCTACATCAAGAAAGGATAGAAGAAGACAGACCAGTAGAGAAACCAGTACTCTTCATATCTAGAAAGATCAAAGATACAGAGAAGAGATATGGGGCCAGTCAGTTGGAATGTTTGGCACCAGTATGGGCTTGAGAAAAGGTACACTATTACTTAGAAGGCACCACTTTTCAAATAATCATGGACTAGAATGCTGTAAGAACTCTTATTAACATGAAAACTCCCAGCAGAAATATGCTCAGGTGGCAAATTTCTATACAACAGCATAGAGGTCAGATGACTATAGTGCATAAAGCTGGAGCTAAACATCAGAATGCTGATAGTCTAAGTAGGAATGCTTTGCCTAATGACTCTAACAATCCAGCTTATGACCCTGAAGATCAAGATATTTTTCCTATCCTGAGCATCAATCTTTTTGCATTGAATGCTCCAATTATGGGTATCCACTTATGTGAATTAGATACTGCTTTCTTCAACCTAGTAAGGGACAACTACTCTCCTGAAATCAAGCTTCTGATTACCATCATGGAATGTGAATCCTTAGAAGCAGCTCTGATAAATGCCTACCTGCTCTATTAATTAAACCCTATAAATCAGGAAGGTTTACCTTCTGGGATGTTCTCCTTTACTACAGAAACCAACATTCCAGTGTATTAGTACTAAGAAACAAAGAACATATACAACATATACTCCAGTAATGCCATGACAACTGTTCATCAGGGCATCTCTCCACAGAGAGAACTTTGGAGAAAGTAAAACAAACTGCCTGGTGGATAGACTGGAAAGAAATCACTACTAAATATGTTACTAGCTGTGGAACTTGCCAGAAATCTAATAAAACTACTGGAAAAAGGTTTGGACTATTACAGAAAATCTCTGAACCTACAACCAGATGGGAAATCATTAATATGGATTTTGTCACTGGCCCCCCCCCTGGAGGTACTCATTCATATAACTCTGTCCTATTTTTAGTTGAAAGATATTCTAAGAAGGCAAAATTCTTACCAAACCACAAAGAAGATAGTGCTATGGATGTAGCTTTACTATTTTGGAACAGAATCATAGCTGATGTGGGTATACCCAAGATTATAATCAGTGACAGAGACCCCAAATTCACCCCTGAGTTTTGGAGGAATCTACATGATATACTGGGTAATACTCTAGCATTTTCTATAGCATACCATCCACAAACTGACAGATTAGCTGAAAGAATGATACAGACCCTAGAAGATATGTTAAGAAGGTTCTGTAGCTTTGGTCTAGAATACAAAAACTCATATGGTTATTGCCATGATTGGGTAAGCCTACTCCCAGCCCTAGAAATAGCTTATAACAGCAGTAAAAATTGTACTACCAAAGAAGCTCCTTATATACTAGAAAGGAGATGGATTCCAAAACTCCCTAGGAATAACTCAAACTATAACTTAGCCACTATTCATCCAACATCTCTTGACTTTAAGAAGATGATAGATCTGGCAAATAATCATGCTAAAAAATGTGTAGAAGAAGCAGTAGAATACAAGAAACAAAGATGGGACAAATCACATAAAGAACCTGACTTTAAAATAGGAGATCAGATCTTTATATGTACAACCAATTTCAACAACTTAGCAGGTAACAGAAAACTGAAACCAGCCTTTTTTGGAACATTTGTTATCAAGAAGATGTATGGCAAAAATGCTGTGGAAGTAATCTTGAGTGAAGAATTATCAAGTAAACATCCAGTATTTCCTGTTAGACTAGTCAAACAATTTCAACCAAGAGAAGGCAGCAACCTCCCTCCAGCAATAATCCCAATAGAAACCGACCCTGTGAAAGAAAAAGGGAAAGTAAGCAGGATGTTGAGAGACAAGAAACAGAGAGTAAAAGGAAAAGATGTTAGACTATACTAAGTAAGATACAAAGGAGAATCTGCAGAAAAAGATGAATGGTTACCAGAAAATAACATACCTGATGGACCAATACATCTCAGAAACCACAGGGCCAACAAAAGAAAATGAAACACACATGAATTTAATTTTCTCCCAAAATCCTCCAGATTCTTTCAGATATGGCCATATCTTGGAGTGGGGGAATTTCAGCTTGCTACTATTGCAGAGCAAGCTGCAAAAGTAACAAAAAATAACATAAAAAATAATAATAATAATACAATGAACCTAAGAAGGAGTAGGAAAACCATAAATATTATTAAATAAATGGATTCCAAACCCAAAATTAGGTTGGGTCACTCACTGACCCTACCCTTGAAATCCAACTCCTTATATTTTTAAATAATCAAGGAAAGAAAGACCAAAATACTAAGGCTCCACTATTGAGCTTTACATAAATAAAATATTTCACACACATTGTCACGTATAGGTTTCACACCTAAAATTCAGTCAGAATTGAGGTGTTGTGTATATTTTAGTAGTTACAGGCGGAAACGTGTTTTGTCACAATTCCCGCACACAGCCGCAGCAGCCAATGCACCCAAGGGCGGCTGCAATACAGCCCTGTCACCCCGTCAAGGTTGTGTAAGCAGCCCTGCGCCTCTGACAAGTACGCAGCCGCGGGACTACGGGTTGACAGAGTGACAGGCAGCCTGAGAGGCTCAGGTGCCGCATAAACATGCTACAACCCATACGGGAACATTCTAAATATGTAATACATGTTCCTGTGGATAGTATATAGTCTAAAAGTACATAATATTATATAAAAATACTTAAATAATCCTTATACATATTTTTATTTAATATAATTCAAAGTACCATGAATGTTGAAAATAAGAAAATGACAACTTCTAAAAAAATATTAAAATACTTTAATATACTTTTACAAGAATTTCTAGGCATCAATATCTTCGTGACATACTAAGAAAATTAATGATATTAAAATATTACATGAACTCCCATGACTTATATTTTTTAGTAGTTATCTTAGTAAATCAACTGGAACTCAAAAACAAGGAGTAAAACCAATATCATGACTTTTACTCCAGTTATATAATACATAATGAGAACTCACCTGACATCAGGATGTCAGTAGAAATGTCTATTTATATAATTATTAAATTACTGGGAACATTTACTTAGGATAATTAATTGAATAATACATAAATGGGACTGATTAGTGTTATTCACACGTGCTAATATCTATTATGAAGTAGAATAAATCCCATACCCTGAGGAATTAGATGCTACCCGTGCTATAGCACCAAGAACACATGACAGGCTACCCTTTGTTACCCTGCTAGCCTTAGTTCCCATCCCTTTGAGCCCCTGTACCCCTCAGAAGGAAAATTTTGGGAATCCAAAAGCTATAAATAAAGAGCTCTTTTGAGGATATTGACGGGCAGAGACCCAGTTATATTTATATCCATACACTTTGCCAAGGTAATCAAGTACTTATAAGAGATAATCAAGTGATTTATGGCTAATTCTGATCAATAATATCCGTCCTAAACCTCTTTTTTTATCAATTAAAGCTGCTGAACAACCTTTTAACCCTAGTGCACAGGTTTAACCCACCAGTGCACGTCTCAAACAGATACACAAAGAATTTAATAATATACCAGTGAGTTTTATTATCCTTTCTCTGTTGTGGCAGCTTGGCTACAAGGCCCTGCCACTCCACCATGTATTTTATATGCATATCATCTTTGGGTAAAATATCCTTTAAACTAAAGATCCCAAAGTAACCAGGACTACGTGTTTTCATACTGAAATCCGTGAAGAGAGGTGTTAAAGATCCCCAATATAATTTTGGCCCCTCTATAAAAATATTTTATAACAAATTTATTCATATTGAATTAAAACAATAAACCATAACCAAACCACTTAACCTTGCAACAAGCTTAATCCAAATATTTTACAAATTTTTGCTGCATTAATAAAATAATATATTCATTATTTATTCTATCACCTCTGGTAGCTAAAGGATAGCAAGGTTCTTGGCATCCAGGAGGCTGACAATTGGTGTGGTGCTTGCTTTCCGCGGCACAATGACAGGAATGGGCCAGAGTTTTGCCATTTGTGGACAATGAAGGTGGTTGAATGTATCTACCCTTCCCCAACTATGGATTTTGAAGTGCAGAAGCAAGTGATTAAAGATATTTAGTAGAGACCAGACTGGAATATGGGTTATGCATTGAGGTTTAGGGACTATGGGACAATCAATGCTAAATCTGAGGAGGCGGATTGCAGATTGTTGGGGATCCATTAGTTATGCCGCATGCTGGATTGGTAGAGGTCAGTTAAGGAAGATTGACGGGGATCTGTTGTTAGTTATGAATTGGAGCAACTCAACTTTTAGGAAGATTGGTAAAATAATTGCCAAAACTACTTCAAGCAATTGGATATGGTAAGGGATTGGAATTTTGGTGAGGAGGATCAATGCCAAATGCACAGAGGTGGTTAGAAGGAAATTTTTTCTTTTTGTGGTTTACATTCTGTTGGAGTAGTGCTTTTGAGTTATATATAAGGGGAACATTTCCTTTACCCAAAAGGGGGGGCATCAAAGTTTGTGGGATGCTATCTTATGGAATTTTATCTTAATTGATTGAATTACAATAAAGGATTGCTTTAAAGAGCACTATCTTTTTTAATTACCTTGGAGTATAAATAAGGAGAATCCAAGTGCAGAGCTTTTCAGGGAGTCCACTTTGTTTGTGTACTATTACTTCATTGTGCTTTTGCTTAATTAGTTTCCTGCTTAGTGAACAGTAGTTTTGAGGATAGTGGAGAAAATAGTAGGGAGTAGTTCTTAACTCATGCGCGCTGTAGTAACTTTCGTCAATGCACAGATTTTATTCAGTTTGCGGAGGTACAGGAGTGAAGCTCAAGGGCTAGTGGGCTTTCAGGAACTGGGAGGGGCATTGTTGTGGGGACTTTTACAGAACAAAAAATCTCTTTCCACAAATTGGGGGTCTGGCCAGGAAAGTTCTTTCTCTGTTAAAAAATTCTGGTACTGTCTACAGATTTTTATCTTTTTTATTTTTCATCTTTTCTTACCCTCAATATGTCAATGATGATTGAAGATTACCACTCCAGATTAGGCGACTCCGTTCCAACCCATTGACAGGCAGCAGTCAGCAGCACACTAACCTATCAAGGTGCTCCGGGTCAGACCACAAATCTGGTGGGGCCACCGCCAAGGGCAACCAAAGGTGGGAAATTGAAATATGCAGCAATGGAGTTGCCAGAGGAGCAGCAGGGTAGCGGCACAAATATTAGGCCAAGGGATTACCTTGCGTTAAGATTCTTCATGTATGATGTCCACAAATTCCTGCAACAGCAAGAGTGTTAAAATCTTATTCTCACACTCACACACGTTGTATGATCTCTTGTCTCATCTTAGATAATATACTTTGATGTTTGTAAAGCCAATCTTGTTCTTTCATTCTGTTGAGGTTAAACCTGCTAACATGATGTATCACCACAGTACGAAGGCTGTGCAGTTGAACCTAGACCAGTAATACCAAACAACCCTGGCAGCCACAAGCGTCTGTAGCCTAGTTGGTAAAGGCAGCACTCTATAATGTGTCTCAGTCTATCTGAGGTCGTGGGTTCAACTCCCACCAGACACATCTTAATTTTCACAGTCTCAACAGGTTATGAGCCCAGAGGTTACCTGAGCGTATACTTGCTTACATAAGAGACTTGAATAAGATGTGAATGTTTTCTGTAAGACCATAATCCCCTTTAAGCCTACCCCATGATCAGGGGTTCAATCCCCGCACTGATCACTCTTTCACCTGGGTATTGCCGTACCTATTTCTACATCATGTAGCAAGGGGGGGTGTTGAGGTTAAACCTGCTAACATGATGTATCACCACAGTACAAAGGCTGTGCAGTTGAACCTAGACCAGTAATACAAAACAACCCTGGCAGCCACAAGCGTCTGTAGCCTAGTTGGTAAAGGCAGCACTCTAGAATGTGTCTCAGTCTATCTGAGGTCGTGGGTTTGACTCCCACCAGAAACATCTTAATTTTCACAGTCTCAAAACTTTCTTCAGTCAAATGCATCTCACAGGTGCGTGTTCTAGTTGTTCTCTTCCTATCACTTGTTCATTTGTTTACTCCTTCTCCTTTCCTGTTCTTCCCTTTACTGGTTGTACCTTTCATCAACACTGCACAACTTGCTCCATTCCCAAGTACCTCAGTGCAAATACTCCAATCTGCAACTTGTGCAAACATTCAACCATTCAATCCAAGGACTGTCAGCTTGAGCTGATCAATTAACTCAACCAATCTTGAAAATCCTCATCCTGGATTAAAAGGTTCTCCTCAATCAACACCTCAACCACTACCTCAATCAATACCTCAAATCAACACTCCAATCAAGACCTCAAGTCATACCGCAATCACAACTCAAGTCCACAACAGATTAGTCGAAGATCTGCGGTAGCCAGAGTAAGATTCAACTCTCCAACTCATCAATCAACAAATACTCATCTGACTTCCATACAAATCACTCAAGGGACATCTTGAAAGCGCTTGGCATTTCTCACAGGGTTTCAATCCATCCTATCTGACCAATCTCCTACAATCTTTTGATCCTTATTGCTATGTCTTATCAGTGTCAGAATTGACCTCCGTTGGTTAAAACTTGTTTTTATACTTCCATCTTTTGTTCCTTTTTCAACTCAATACTCACTTTTTTCATTCATTTATGCAATTCATTCCAGTCTGGTCTTGGTTTCCAAATCAAAATTTCTCAAAGAGGGCAAATTATGTCAACCTGGTCCATCAGATAGTCAACTTCATTGCAGATGAGTAAGACCTTTGGGATGTGGCGGATATGGACGGTTAAAGGGGGAGAGATTGGGAGAAATTGAAGAGGGAAATAGTGGAAAAGTGGGGGCATGGGAGCAAAGGTTCCAAGAAGTGGATCTTGAGCCTCTTGCATTGTAAACAGCAAAGGAAGGAGGTGTTTCCTCCAGGAAGTTGTTTGGGGTGTACTTTTCCTCATTTGATTGAATTCTAAAGTAACTAGACAGAAACAAGATTTTGGTGGAGCATACGGGTTTAGTAAAGAGGACCTTGTGGGGGCTTAGCTTGGAGTTGCATGGAAGTGTCCACAGGAAGCTCTACAACACAGGATTTATTTGAAGGTTGTGGGATGGAGGAGTATCCCTACTCCCAGACATGAAGGAAATCCAAGTGGTGGTTTTGGGAAAGTTGGAACTTGCTGAACTCATGGAGGAAGACCCAAAGGTTCAGGTGAAGGTGGATGTGCAGGTGAAAAGGGTAAAGGGGCCGGTAACACCCAAAGAAACTGCGGAAATGATGGATATGTTTAACAAGATGCTTCTTTTTTTGCAGAAAGCTACAGTGAAGCCAGCCGCAACAGCCCTGGAACCATCAAATGCGTCAACAATGCATGCGTCAACTCAGGAACCATTGAGGGCACCACCAAGAAACAATGGAGATCCTTCTGTTTTCCAATTCTACTATTGTTGGGAAGATGGCAATCTCAAGAGGTTGTGGAAGGACCTAAGCGCAGACATGCGGAGTAAAATTTTTAAGACAGATGAGAGGGCATGTTTATACCCTTCTGGAGAAGCTATTCTGGAATTACCATATCAACCATCACCAAGAGATATGACTCAAGAGGCAGCCACAGAAAAGAATGAGGCAAAAACTTTGTTGGGGTACGTGTTTCCCTTGAGTTGGAAACCCCCAGAAGTTTTGGCCAAAGTTAGGGTGGTCCTCTCCAACAAGAGGAGAATGTAAATTGATGGTCCTACTCCTGAAAAAACTCCGGAGCAGGCAGTGGTACTTTAAGCGGGGGGATCCCGCAGGAGGGCTGGAGAAGTGGAAAGGAGAATTTGCGGAACAGATCACCCGGTTTCCCTAACTTTGAAAGAGCTGGCAGCAATCCCACTGTTAATGGAGGAGTGGATGGTTGCATTCTTTAAACAGTATGCAAGAAATAAGGAGGAAAACCCAAAACCCAAGTAAGAGGAAAAGGTTTCTTCTCTTAATGCGGGAGGGGAAGTTCTGGGAGCAAGCAGCGCTATGATGTGCCCATTGGGATGTGTGGAAATGCGGATTGGAGGCAAAAGGTGTGGGACAATGGTCCACAGCGGCTCAATAGTGAACTTCCTTCCATTTAAATTGGCAATGGATGTGGGGTTGGTTCAACACAAGGGAAATATTGGTTTGTGCACTTTGCGAGGTTTTGAATGCATGGTCAAAGGTGTAGTGGAGAAGGAGATGACAGGAGTAGCTAAGGTATTGGCCCCACTGTTGTATTTGGTAGTAAGCAGGTCAGAGGGCATACTTGGTAGGCCATTCCTTTTTGCTTTCTGAGCATCTGTTGGCTTCCGTCCAGATACTAGGGAAGAACTCCTTAATTTTGCGGATGCCTTGGAAAATGGTACAAAACAACCATTTTTTGGCCTAAGAACAGTGGATGGGAACATGGGAGTGGCTGTCTGTTTGCAGGTGGCGGTCTTGACAATCTAGCGGACAAGTTTCAGATTTTGGCCATGTTTCCTGTGCAGGGAAGGCTCTGTCCTTGCACAGATGGTCAAATGTTGAGGAGAAAGGGGGAACCCCCAGTGCATGATGCAGTGTGCTTTGGGGGGAATTCAGGGGAGGGGTAATTGGTGTAGCAGTGATGGGAGTGGGGATAGGATTAAAAGTGAGTACTTCCCTGCATGCCCCTCCAATGGGTGTTAGAACAAGAAGCTCCCCTTGTCCCACAATTGTGAGCAACCCAGATTTTGTTGCAGGCTGGCAATTAGGAGTGGAGGAGATGTCCAAAGGATCAAATTTGATCAAGGTGTGGAATTTTGGTGGCAAGTAAAAACCAGTTTCCAAGAAAGTACAACCAGAGAACAAGCGAATGCCGCAGGCTCTCAACAAAACAATGAGGCCAATTTGTTGGTGGTGTGACTGGTATAATTTTCTGCTGACAACCACAGTTCTGAAGGAGAATTTGACAGGTTTATTGGAGGAGAAGATGGCCGAACTCAACTTTGGGCGCAAGGGATGGTTGCCACAGTAGGAAGTATGGTTTCTGAAAGCATTAATTGTCATGCGGAGGAAGGTGCTTTCTTTGTGTCCAGGGGAGCATGGTTTTCTCAAACATTAAATTGCGGACCCCTACCAATACCAATGGAGCCTCAAAACCCTTGTCAAATTAAACACATTTGTATTCCAACAGTTATTAGGGATCAATTTATGGAGTTGGTGCCGGAGGGATTGTGGATGGTTCTGTACAAGCCTTTTTGTTCTAGCTATTCTAGTCCAATTTTTGAGGTACTGAAACAGGACAGAAAGAGTCTGCAGATTTTCCACAACCTGGAAAAGTTGAACTTTGTCACTATCAGAGACACTGGGTTGCCTCCGCAGGTGGAGGATTTTGTGGAGAATATTACAGGCAGAGTCTGCTAAAAGTTGGTAGACTTAATGGGGGTGTTAGAAAAGCAGGAGCTACATCTGGAGTCCCACCCAATGATGGTGTTTGAGAAGCAGTTGGAGTAACTTTATTTAACCCAGCTTCTGCAGGGGAAAACTAATTTTTTGGTGGTTTATTGGGCACAAATGATGTGAATTTTGCAGGATGATGTTCCAGAAACAGTGCAGATATTCATTGATGATGCGGGAATCAAAGGGCTTCAGACTGACTATCAAGGGGAGACCATTGCGGGTAATTTGGGGATCAGGTGGTTTGTTTGCGAATATGCGCAGACTTTGGAGAGGGTCCTGTTCCAGATTGAGAAAGTGGGATTTATTGTCTTGTTTAAAAAGTTTGTTGTATGCGTTCTGGTGTGGTGCCCCATCCTGGAAACCCTGTCCAGTGCGGAGATTTTAATTTTTTTATATGATTTTTTCCTTATCATCTTTCATAGGTATCATTACTAAGAAAAAAAAAAAAAAAAAAAAAAAAAAAAAAAGAAGCATCCATCATCGTTCATCCAATCCACTAGACCACACTCTTCCATCCAACATCTTCCATCAAAATCAGTTTTGATCCCTTCCATCTCTTCAAGTTCATCTCTCTCCTCCTCGTCTTCCTCTTGATACCCATCCTATCACTCAGCAGCCCATCTCGTCAAACAAATCCCAAGCACTCAACCTCAGGATCAGTCGTGCCATAGGCGCCATCAAGGAGATCAAATGCGTCGCCCTAGGCCTTGGTCTATCCAATCCAATGCCACAGGTCATCATTGAATTGAGACTCTGGTAATCTCATGAGTCCTATCCAAGTTGGTAGGGCGCTCCGGCTGACTGCGGAGGAACAATTGGAACTCAACCGGCGGCGTCAAGAGTTGATCCTGCCAACAATCCAAGGCAATGCTTGATCCTCTTGACCTAGCTCACTCCAACCCTTCTTTGGTCACAAGGATCTCAAAGATTGTTGACTTCCCAATGGGATGATGGTGACAGAATTGAAGGATGTCCTGAGCTCCTTGAAGAAAAGCCAAAGACTCAAGGAGTTCCATTAGGATTCATCAAGCCTCTTCCTCTTATCCCCTTCCAATCCCTCTCTTCCTCCCCTCCTAGCTAGCCGGTCTCCCGCACGGCTTGTTGGTTGCCCGCGCGGGTCTTGGCAGGTGCCAATGCCCATCGGACACCTGCCGGCAGTCATCCACGGCCTCAGAAGTCGCCTGGGACCATCAGGATGCCCGCGGGCGTCCCCTCTTTGGATTTCTTTGTCTCCGAGTACCTGTTTGTTTGTTTTTCTTTTTTTTTCTCATGATCTTGATCCTTATCAAAAAAAAAAAAAATCCGCTCTCATTTGTAAATCTCTCTTGTAAATAGCCTATAGGCCTCTGGTCTATAAAAGGAGGAGCTCTCCCCTGCTTTTTTGAAAGGGGATGAGATATCAGATCATCAGTTAATAGAATCATCCACAGGGGTGTGTGCCTGTGTCCCCCCATCATCATAAAATTTAATCCTGATCCTTATCCTGGGTATATCTTTGATTGCCCCCTGATCCATTTTTTTTGACCCGAAGTCTTTGCCCCTCTGTGGCCTGATCCTTATCACCAACCAATAGCCTTGCTTGTTGAAGAAAAATTCTGTCTGTTGGAATTTTTGAGTGTGTTATACCACTCCTTGATCCCTTTCTCTGACCATACTGGTCCTGATCTCTGATCACCTTTTCTGGAGCCAATCACAATTGATTGAAGAGGTCTTATTAAGCTTAAGACATGGAGTTTTATACCTCCCTTTATTTTATTTGGAGTTGCATTCTGCCAGCATATTCTTGAGTCCCTTGAGAAGTGTTGAGGTTATACTTGCTTCAAATCAGTTACTGTTTGCTTTGGAGCTTCTTCAACATTGTGCTTTGTCTTGTACAGCCACCCTCAGTTATCTGGTACCCTTCAAGCGCTTGATTGCGGAGAGTTGGGCAGGTTCATTGAGAACCTGGAGGTTGCTTGGGTTTGAGTTGATCATCCCCAATCTTCTGCTGACGACCAGAGTTATTAGCTTGTGGGCGTTGTTTACATACAACAGCTTTTGTTCTTTGAACTCTAAGAGGATTTTAACTTCTTTTTTTCAAGTTTTTCCCTGCATAATCTTGTCTCAGATAGTGCTGTTCCATCGCTATCAAACTATTATCATCTTTATCCTCTACTCCTTGATTCCTAATTTACCAGGTTCTGGACCTTGATCTTGGTTACATTTAAATATTTTTGTAACACTCAGGAGGGCAGCCTAAACAGCACCTTTCCCCTCCACAGAACTGCCACCGCCTAGCACCGTTTGGAGTCTTACACCGGCCTTAGAGGTCCTTGGTCAAAACTTTTCCACAAAAGGAAGAAAGATCACTAACACTAAAGTCAACAAGGTTCTATAGTGGCCTACTCCAGCAAATGCTACTCATTTTTCCCGTTTTCTAGTTCTATGCAGATGGGTATGGATCTTCATCAAGAAATTTTCAGAGATAGCAATCCCCCTGCGGAGGCTGATTTGGAAAGGTGCCAAGTGGAATTGGAAGGAGGAATGTGATCACACATTTTGGGGGTTGAAGGAGATTTTTGGGTGGCGGATAATGTTTAAGGACTTGGATTACAAGAAGGGGGGGATCCGGCTGGCAGTAGAATCTAGTGAGTTCAGTGCGGGTGGTGTGCTGACCCAGGAAGATGAAGGGAAAGAAAGTACAGTGCTTTAACAGTTGGTAACCTTTTCAGAGTTCAAAGCTTGGTACTTTCAGCCCCAGTTGGAGTTGTGTGGGGTGACAAGGATTGTGAGGAAATTGCAGCATGTGCTGTGGGCAGTGAATTTTGAACTCCTGGTGGATGCAGAGCCACTAGCTAGGATTATTCATTCCCCAACTTTTCCCAATTCTCCCATGACTTGTTAGATTTCATACTTACAGATTTTCAATTTTACGGTGTGGTAAACCAAACCTGTCCTATAGCCATCAGACTTGTGTTATATTATTAATTATTACTCTTTTATCAAAGTAAAGTCACAAAATAAATTTCAAACCCCTCATAAACTATACTCTAAACTCAAAACAACCTGAAAACCCAAATCAATCACCCAATAACCCCCCTTCAACCATATCAACACCTGTCACAAAAACAACCCAACACCTGGCACAGAATGGATTATGTCACATGGAATTAATGAAAAGTCTTAATTAAATATATAATTAAAAAGATTTTGCTTAAAATAACCACACAACAAAACAACATACCCCATACCAGCGGGACTTAAACCATATCAGTACCAATGTTATACTGCAACCAGTACTATAAAAAAAAGTTACACTACTTTTCTGGAACTTTCACCACCAGATAAGTCCTATGAAGCGTCCTCTCAAGCACTCTGATACTCAGTTTGCCACCATTCCAACCATACATCACACATACATGCACCAACAGAAGTAGGGTCTCATGCAGCCAAGTATATCTCAATTCTCACCCACCAGCAATAACAACTCAGTACACATGACTTTTCTGGAACTTTCACCACCAGATAAGCCCTCTGAAGCGTCCTCTCAAGCACTCTGTTACTCAGTTTTCCACCATTCCAACCATACATCACACATACATGCACCAACAGAAGTAGGGGCTCATGCAGCCAAGTATATCTCAATTCTCACCAACCAGCAATAACAACTCAGTAAACATGACTTTTCTGGAACTTTCACCACCAGATAAGCCATCTGAAGCTTCCTCTCAAGCACTCTGATACTCAGTTTGCCACCATTCCAACCATACATCACACATACATGCACCAACAGAAGTAGGGGCTCATGCAGCCAAGTATATCTCAATTCTCACCAACCAGCAATAACAACTCAGTACACATGACTTTTCTGGAACTTTCACCACCAGATAAGTCCTATGAAGCGTCCTCTCAAGCACTCTGATACTCATTTTGCCACCATTCCAACCGTAAAACACACACACATGCACCAACAGAAGTAGGGGCTCATGCAGGAAAGTATATCTGAATTCTCACCAACCAGCAATAACAACTCAGTGCACATGACTTTTCTGGAAATTTCACCACCAGGTAAGAGCTCTGAAGCGTCCTCTCAAGCACTCTGTTACTCATTTTGCCACCATATCAACCATAAAACACCTGCAAGCCACACTCTCAAGTTACCCAAGGGGACATGCGGTAAAACAGCATACCTCATAGCTCCACAACTAATTACATTGAAACAGCATGCAGGTAGTTCCTGCAACATTTTATACATTATGAGAGCTCAGAAGCGTCCTAAGAAACACCCAGCACATGACTTTCCACCACCAAACCCATGCAGGTCACACCATTCAAGCTACCAAAGATGGCTTGCAGCTGCCAATCATGTTTCATGCTTTTCCCAACCAGCAAAAATTAACTCAAGCTGCAGGCAACTTCTGCATCATTTTTTATACAAGATAAGCACTCAGAAGCTTCCAGATCACACCATTCTTATCTCTTATCTCATATCTTAGCCTGACTCTCAAAGATTGAACTAAAAAATACAGTTATCTCTCAGCCTGATTTACACATTTTATCACCAGAATGATCTGTCTCATGTAACTTTATCCTCCTGTGCTTCAACAGTGCAGAGAGAGGCTTGGAAGCGCACTCAGGGGAGCCCTGGGAATCCCCTGAGGAAGTATTTTTCTATTTAAGGGGCCTCTTTTGCCCTATCCAAGTTGTCTAGCATGGCATCAGCCGAGAATATGGCATCAGCCCCCTAAGGTCTATGGCCTCTGCCTGATCAGTACCAGTTTTTCAGTGAACCAGAATCAAGTTAAAAGGAAATAAAGGATCATACACGAAATTATCATTGACCATTTGACCAAACCCCTGGTTTTTTTGAAGAAGGGTTCTTGAGAAAAGGCCTGTTATTCAGCACCTGTTTTTAAGAGGGAAAACCCCTTATTTTTGATTAGTAAATTCATAAAAGAGGAAGAGCACAACAGAAAAACCAACCAAGCTTTTTTCCGCCCAGCTCCCTGTGGGCAAGCCCATCTTTGGGTCCCCCTACTGGTTAAGCACCTTTTGGTCAACCCTTAAATCCTTTAATTGGAATTGAAAAAAATAGTCGGAAAAAGTCGAAAATTCTTGATTATTAATTGGTGGAAGCTTGCCAATAATCCAATCCAACCTGGAATAATCTTGCAATTCCTAAAAATCTCTATTAATAATTAATCTAGGTCTGATAAGAGACCTATTTTAAGTCTCAAAGAAACCAGCCATTAATTAAGAAAAATTATTGTGCAGACTTATTATAGTTCAGAAGGGCAGGCAATTCAAAACCACCTTAGCTTACCTCTATCTATTCAAGACTAGTAGTAAACTAAATTCCCCTTCTAGTGACTGCCAGCAAGCTATTTGCTAAATAATCCCATTATCCCTTGGAGTCTCTAAAACGGTCAGGCACATTCTGGGGAAGGCGTTTACAATGTTGGATGCCTTATCTTGGTATCCAGAGGTCCGGCATGTGGCAAAGAAGGATTTGGATGTGGAGAAGAGGCTTCTAACGCTATCAGCAACAGCTGCAGATTTTGGTAAAATTCCCTTGAAGCAGTTTGGAAGGTTTCATGCGTTGGAGATTATCCTTGGACACTTCATTTTCTGGAAAGTTTGCCGCTGGCAGAGGTGAGGTGGGTTTATTGGAAGGTTCTGCATTTCTTTTTTCAGGAAAGGCAGTTATGGAAGTGCTCCCTTCCGGTTCCCCTGGTCGTGGTCACAAGGTGGGAAGATCAGGAGTACTTTTTGAGGAGCCTCCATGAAACCTTGGAGCACCGGGGGGAGGCAGAAACAAAGAGGAGGGTTAAGACCAGGTTCTGGTGGCCAGGTTTACGACATAAGGTGCGGGATTGGGTGCGGAGTTGCAAGGCTTGTCAGCAGTAGAGTACCAGGTTGCCGCAGGAGGTGGGTATTCAAACAGGAGGGGATGCTATTTTTGGAAGGGTCTCACTGGAAGTGGTCCATATCAAGGCAGGTAAATTTCCTTATCTACTTGTGGATTGGGGTGACTTGTTGGGATGGGTGGAGGCGCGTAAATTTTTTAAATTTTGCATGGAGAAAGTTGGACAGTTCTTGGTGGAGGATTTTTTTTCCCATTTTGGGTGTTTGAAGCTCATCACAGCGGACGGCGGGGCGGAGTTTTGGGGTGATCTTTGGAAGCTAGTAAAATCTTGCGGTGTGAAGTTTGGGTGGGTTGCATAGTATTATCCAGAAGGAGCTGGGGCAGTAGAGAGAGGGCATCAGCCAATAAAGAATGTTGTAAGAATCCAAACAGTGCTGATTGTGGGCAGTTATGCAGAGGGGAAAGGTGCTTTTTTAGGCTGCCATCCTGAGTGTTACAAAAATATCATATGTAACCAGAATCAAGATCCAGAACCTTGTAAAAAAGGAATCAATGGAAAGGATGAATTTGGATAGTAGTCGGAAGCAATGGAAAAACACTATCTGAGGCAAGATGGTGCAGGAAAAGACTTGAAAAAACTAAGTCAAATTTTTTTCAGAGTTCAATAGAACAAGGCAGTTGGAAGTAAAAACACCCCCAAGCTGATGAAGCTAGTTTTCAGAAGAAAATTAAGAAAGATCAACTCAATCCCAACCAACCTCCACATTCTCAATTAACCTGCCCAACTCTACGCAATCAAGCGCTTGAAGGGTACCAGATAACTTTGTGTCGCTTTAAAAAAAAAAGCAATTTGTTTTATGAAGCTCTAGAATCAAAGCAGTAAGAAATTTGAACAAGAATAACCAAGCACTTCTCAAGGGACTCAAGAATAGTGTGGGGGAGTTCAACTTTAAAGAAATAAAGGGAGGTTTAACACTCCAGTTTTCAAGCTTGAAGAAAACTCTGAGTAAAATGTGACTGGTTCCAGAAAAAAAATCAAATTAATGATCAAGATCAAGGTGGTCAGAGAAAGGGATCAAAGGAGCGGTTGAAAAAACTCAAGAATTCAACCAAATGAATTCTTCTTTAACCAGAAAGGCTATCGGTTGGTGATAATGATGAGGATAAAGGGATAATAAAAAGATATATCCAGCTTTATAATGATAATGATTATAATGAGACACACAGGGGGATACCCTTATTTATTGACCAGAAGATTAGATGATTGATTGGTGCCATGAGATGGAGTATCAATTGATTCCTGGATGATGGGGAAAAAGGCGGGGGGGAGCCCCTCTTTTTATGAGCAAGAGGCCCTGTGTACTACTCAAAGGGAGATGACACACATGAGCACAGAAAACATATTTCTTTTTTTTTGATGATAATAGTCATTACAATAAAAAACAATGATGGAAACAGGAAAATCATGACATGTTAAAAAATAGATGAGGAAAAACAAAAAACAGCCTGCATAAACTATGAGGAGGGAAGGAGATGAACACCTGCGGCTCTACAGATGAAAGGTTGCAGTGGAAGTGGCAATTGATCAATGGCAGCGGTTGGCTGGGTTGATTTTTGGAGGCAATGATACTGGCAATGAGGATGAGGATGGGGGTGAAGCTGGAGGGGATCATCAATCAGGATGGGATGACCTGTGGGAAAGATTGGAGGAAGGGTTGACAATGGAAATCAGAAGGTTAGCGGACAACTGTTTGCAATGGATGATTGACAAGAAACAGGAAATGGAGCTGTTGTTGGTTATTGGCACGTCAAATGGGCGGTTGGATGATGTTGGTGTTGGAGATTGAGATAAAGGGTGGCAATGGCCTTGTGTGACTGATGCAGGATTGTACCAACAGTTGCAAGAAATTGCTCCCTGGTCTGTTGGGTGATTGAACCAAGGGTGACAAGGTGACAAGGATTGGGATGATGGTTGGTGGGAAGTTGATGTTGAGTGTTCAGTGGTCCATTGATGATGAACAAAGGAAGCTTTCTCCATTGCTGTTGATGAGCTGGATTGATGCCCAATCAAAATTTTCAGAAGGGATCAAGGATGATGTGGATGATGAGGATGGCAATGGATTTCAAACGCTTGGCCAAAAATCTGCTCTGCAAGCGCAACAATGTGGAATTGAATGCTAGACCCTGGGGACTTGAACACCCCAGGGGAGCCTTTCCTAGACCACTAGCACAGGGAGGAGTTGGAAGGAACAAAAGAGAAAGAATACCCATAGCAAAAATTTCTTTTTTGTTTTTTTTTTGGATAAGATAAACACTACAAAGGAAATTTTAAATTTTTCCTCTTTTCTTGAGATGTACCACACTGGTCACCACATCTTTTCCCACATGAAAGACTTTCCCTAGTCTAAATCTCAAGATTTTGAAGATATTGAAAAAAAAGGAGAAAAGGAGACAATATAAAAAAAATTGGCCCTTTCTTGATCTTGAGATTGATTGAAGATTTGAGGGAAAAAAGAACTCTTGATCCATCCAAGAGAGTTGTAGAAGTGGCAGGAGAAAAACATGGACGCCATCCCAGGTGCTCACATATGTGGCATAAAGCAGAGTTTACAAGAAAAAAAAATGCAGTAGATGATCCTGGTGGTGCACAATTGGGAGGACTTACTTTGACCCCAAATTTCCCCACAAAAATGAAAAATTTTGACTTTATCAGCAGAGAACCTTCTTGCCAACTGAGTACCATCCAGTTTTTTACAAAAAATAGGATCCACCTCTGACTTGAAAACCACCCAATAAGGATCATTCCAGCAATTTCAATAGAGCTTTCCCCACTGACTCTCCAAGGATTGATTATAATCCAAAACTAGAACACCAGGATCTAAGGTATCCCTGATTGGATTTGCATGTTTATTTTCCCAATACTGAACTGATTTTTCTCTTGATTCCATCATCTTCTGATAAGCTTTGTCACCAATGCCTTCACTTTGCTCCAGTTCCTTAGATCTGTAAAATAATGGGTCATTGGTTGAGGAAACCAGCTCCCATTAGATACCAAGGAAAGATTCCATTTCAAGATCAAGAGGAAGGACAGCCCTTTGGCCAAAAATTATTCCATAAGGTGAGTAGCCAGTGGTCTGTTTAGTTGAGATTCAATCAGAGAAGAGAACCAGAGGAAGGAATTTGAAACAATTATTTCCACTTTCACAAGCCAGTTTGACAAGGGCAGCCTTCAAAAGATCATGGCATTGTTCCACCATGCCTTGGCCTTCCGGATAATGAGGATTAGTCACTCAATGTTGTCCAGGAAGTGATTGGATCATCTCAGCAAGTTTTCCACCAAGTTCAGAGCCAACATCAGTAGAATAAGATCAAGCCAAGCCATAGTTGATTGTCCAGTTCTCATAAAGGAAAGCTGCCACTGATTCAGAGCTAAGATTCTTGAGGAATTTTGCTTCAACCCATCCAGAAAAATCATCTCTATCCACAATGAGATACTTAGCACCACCTTCCTTAATATGAACCACATCCATAGAAATCCTCCCAAAGACAATGGATTTCCCAGTATGATAAAACATTTCAGCGGGGTTCCTAAGATCAAGTTTCTGAAAAACTTCACAACTCTGGCACCATTTTGAGGGATGCCTTTCTTCAGTGATGAAAACCAGAATTTTTTGGATATGCTTCAATAATTTTTGGTTTCCCCACAATGACCAACACCCTCAGAGATTTTCTGTAAAAATTTAAGATGAAGTGCTCCGGTTGAAGAACTTAAGAGGATGAGGATTGAGGTCTTTTAATGAAGAACTTAAGAGGATGAGGATTGAGGTCTTATAATGCCAAGGGAAGCGGATCTGGGGAGCCAAGGAGGGCACTCTGGTTCAAGGTGAGTAAGAACAGATGGTGTTCATTCAATTGAGATTTAGCTGACTTAAATAAACTAAGTACAAAGGAGTCTGAGAAGTGGTTGAACAAAGAACTAGAATTGAATACGAATATTCAATACTGGGCCATCAGAGACCGCACAAGGTGAAGGACTAGAAGACAGGTTGCACTCAAGATTCAGGCAAAACTAGCAGTAGGCAAAAATACTAACATTTTCAAGGATTGAATCTTGCTTAGAAGGGATATTAACAACAATGATAGAACAAGGATTTCCTCTTTTCATAAGCCTAGAACCTTGGACAAAGTAATTAGAGGAATTTCTTCTAAGGGATTGAAATTCTTTGGTAGAAAGATCAGGGGTCTGTGGAGAGTTGAATGGTACTGCTGTAGTTTGAGCCAGAAACCCTGCTGAAAGCCAGAATAATCTTGAGAGGAGAAAGAGAAGATGTGTCAAATTATAGGTTCCTCCTTGTCAAAATCCACTCCAAAATCCAATTCATTATCTCCCTGGGAATGTCAAGCTAAACCATCAGGAATGGTGAATGATTTTCTAGGCTTGCAAACAATATCAAAATAGAAAAACTGAATAAAATCCACCCAACATATCATAGGAGCATTTGGAAGGCTGGTAGAATTGATCATTTCAATGATGGATGAAGAGTTGTGGTTTTGTATTCATAACCTTAGATTGGGAACTGTGTTGCGGGCTGCACGCTCAGCAGTTGGGTAGTTTGGGCTCAGAATTGGGGTGTGCGCCTTCTCAGAAGTGCCTGCTGCGGGCTCATCAGTAGGAATTGCGGGGCTCAGCACTGGTTGCAGGTTGAGCCTACTCCAGGCATGGCGGGCTTGCAACCCCCTTGGACAAAGCGGACCATGTGATGGAGCTGAACCAACCAAGTTTGCGCGCTGCTAGTTTGGCAAGCAGGAGAGGGGCAATATTGGGGTTATATGGGCCAGGGAGGTCCGTGCGAGCATAGGTGGGAACCAATCTGCGGATCATGGGATTTGCAGATGCGCGCAGACAAATAAACGCAGGGGGCTCTGAGTAGGGCGCAGCGGAGGGCCAAGCCATTAGAAGGACAAACTGGAAATACATAAAAAGGGAGGGAATGGTTTTGGCGGGAGTGGACAAATTGGGTAGGGTTGGGCTAGGGTTCTGGGCCAGAGGGTTTTCTTTCTTTGTTTCCAGGCTTTCTATTTGTTCTTGTAGTTAGGTTAGAGTTGAGAGGGAGGGCTTAAATACCTCACTATCAACATTGGGTTTTAGTTGAGACATCACATAGGATAATCATTTGGGAAAGAGAGCATCGGACTGGATTGGAAGGAATAGGCATCATAATTTCTTTACCTCTCTCCCCTCTAAAATTGTCTGTTTCTCATCAAACTCATCAACCCCAACCTCCTTACAGACGCTTGGACCAATAACTTCCAAACTTGAGAGAAACTGAGTGGAGTATCTCTCTTCTTTTTCCACAGAGTGCACTTGTAATTTGAAATTTTGACCCCAGAGTACTGTTTGAAGTTTCTTGAAAATTCAAGCCATGCGGCAGATTTCCAGTTTTGGCTAAGATTATCTGGATTACACATCTTAAAATAACAAGGCTTCATAAAGAAAAGGACTTTACCAACCATTTTCATCTTCTTGAGTAAGAACAGCCCCAACAGATTGCTAACTAGAATCAACAGCCAGCTTGATCTTACCACATCCCGGTCCATAAGAGATCTTCTTCAACACTATGCCTTTCACAAAAATGTTTTTGAGAAACTGAAACAAATGTTCACAAGCTTGGTTTCAAATCCATTCAGCTTCTTTCCTGGTTTGTGATGCAAAGGGGCACATATTTTGGATAAAGATGGAATGAAGATTTGAACATAAGTTACAACACCTAGAAAGCCTCTCACTTCAGTGGGATTGATTGGAGTGGGCCAAGAGATTATATTGTTGAATTTGGATAGTGCCATCCTTCTCCCTTCCTTGCAGACCAAATCACCAAAAAATTTCAGAGCAGTGACACAAGCAGCCAATTTGGATCCAGAAACAGTCAGGCCTGATTCCTCAATTTGAAACAGAATCCTTTCCAAATTAGTAGCGTATTCCCAAATGAATCCCAAATCCCTGAATGCCAAGATAAGAGCTTGTTATCATAATCATAAACTGTAAATTCAATTCCGCCATTGTCAATAAAGATCCCAGCATGATCAGGAATTTTGTCCTGGAGGATCCATATCATCTGATCCTGATAGACTGCAGCTGAATTAGTGGCACCTTGAGGCAATTGAGTAATCTGGAATCAACCAAGAGGAGTATCAAAGGTTGTGAGAGGACAAAAGACAGGATGTAGAGATTTCTCTTCATAGCCACCCATAATGTCCCCAAGACCATAGCAAGCCCTCCCAGAAAAAGTTTTTAAAAATTCTTCAGTAGCAGGAGGAACACAAGAGCCTTTAATTGTAAAATTTTTGAGAGGTTGGGGATTTTGAACAAATCTAAGCTCACCATTACTTGTAAGGAAGCAGAAAACAGGGCTGGAATAACAGGAATTTGAATTTTCATATAGACCAGTACCAACTTGTCTGCGGATCAACTTGATAAATTTTTTGACTTTTGCAGCAGGGATTAGAATCTTTTACTTTTGCCAGGGATTGTGCTCAACTACAGGGTTAATTTAAGGGAGACCATAGGATCCTTTCAAGAGGCCTCTGTCTTCTTCAGAGAAGGAAATAGACTTTTCCCTCAGAGATAACACATTTTTTATCAAGTTCAACTCATCAGGAAGAAGCCATACATCTGGACCAAATTTGACAACTTTCAGACATTCTTCAGTGACACAACCATAAGGCACAAAGGGATCAGAAAGAGATCAAAATAAACCGCAGTAAGGATCACAGGATAAGGCAGGGTGCATGAGAGGAGGATTAAGGTTTAGGGGCAAGGGCCAATTGATAGGTTGGACCTTTTTTGCAACTTGTTTATACTTGGTGGAAAAATAGAGAAGTTCCTTTTTCCTCCAAGCGTTGACCAGCAAGACCTGACTGCAAAAACTTAGACCAAGTTCCAAAATTTTCCATGTCCTATGTTCTGAAATGTTGTGGTGTTGTTATATAGACTTTGGTTGGGAACAGCGCGGCAGTTGGCGCGCTCAGGCTCAGAATTTAGGATTTGCGCCGTCCCAGCAGTGGCGGCTGCGAGCTCAGCAGTATTCATCACAGGGCTCAGCATACTGGGCGTGGTTTGGGCTTAATCAGATGTGGCAGGCAACGGCCTGCTTGGACATTATGGACCCACAAATGTATTTGGACCAACTGTGTTTTCAGGCGGCTAGTTTGTGAAGGTAGAGTGGGGAAATTGGGCTATAGGAGCTGGCCTGGCCTACGCTTGCACAGGCCAACCTGCAGGGCATGAAATCATGCAATGCGCTAGGCAGATACAGAAAATGCGGGGGGCTCCAAGTAGGGTGCAGCGGAGGGCCACTTCATGAGAAGGATGAACTGGGTGTGTGTAAGGGGAGGTGGGCTTGAGGGTAGTTGCAGAATGGGAAAGGGTTCTGGTTTTTAGGGTTTCTTTTCTATTTGTTGTTGGGCTGTCATTGCACTTGTAATTAGGTTAGGGTTGAGAGTGTGGGCATAAAGTCTGCACTCTTAACCTCAGATTGGAGGTCATACATACATCGATGGGAGGGAGGAGGGGATCACAGCTTAGGATATAGCAAGGAAGGAAATTCATCTCTCTCTATACAGGAAAATCCTTATCCTTACAGAGACTAGGACCATTGATTCCAGAACTTAGGGACAACTAGGGGAGTTACACTCTCTTAGGTTCCCCATCTGGGGGTCTTGCTGGGAGCCCTCTTTTGTCCCAAGTCTCTTGAAGGTACTAAGGATTGTACCAGTGGTCACTTCTCCTTTTTCTTCCTCCTCCCGCCCTGTCTGCATCAAGCCAAAGGATTACCCTCACATTTGATTCAACACTGCGTATGTGGAGCAATTCATCTCATGATATGAAGTGATTTCAGACTCCAAAGGCGCATTGGATTCAGAAAAGGCGCACCATGTTGTCCTGTTCATCATGGACAAGGGAGACCTTTGGATGTTGAAGAGATGGAAGGCTACCAAAACCTTGATTGTCCAAAACTGAAGGGGGACATTTTGGCAAGATGGGGGAAGCACAAGCCTTGTTTCTGGGAAGGCAATTTCAAACAATCAACGGCGGAGGCAGGCATGCACAGCAGGGTCTGGTTGAAAGCAGAATTGGATTACATTGAAGTGAGTGCTCCTGCCCCACCACCGGCAACCATCCCTTGGGTTAGTGAACTTGCAGAGTTGGTAAGGGACCTCAAGATCTATATGAGCCACATTTTGCAGCACTGGGGTGGTTTTCCACCTTGCGTGGTGGAGGTTTTTCAGCTCTCTAGTGCACCCACACCTAAAGCGTGCGCGTATGGTGACAATAACGGCTATTGGCGGTTGGGACCTGAGAACTGGAAAATGGATTCAAACATGGGATTGGTTTCCCCAGCAGAGACAGGATATGTGTTGGGAAAGTGGATCTTGGCAGAGTTGGATGAGCCCGTTGGTATGAAGGAAGTGAAGATGAGAGGACAGGAAGCAGAACTAATGGCAGCAGAGGGAAGGGGATCTGCGGGGGATGGGATGGGAGCAGATATTGAATCCAATTTGAGAACCAAAGGGTGGCAGGAACGTTTTGCAGAGAAGAAGAAAGCGGGGATATTGCGTGCAATTTGGGAACCAATGGGTGGCAGGCAGGTCTTGCGGCAAAGAAGAAAGCAGCAAATATTGCGCGCAGCTTGGAAACCAATGAATGGTGGATGGGTCTTGTGGAGATGAGGGGAGCGGTGGCCAAAGCAGCCAACCAGGCATTGAAGGATTGCAACCAAAGTTGGACCCCTCAGGCGTTGAAGGATTGAAACCAAAGTTGGACCCCTTTGAAGGTGGGGAGAATGCTTGCGCAATGGAAGGACATGGATTGCGGGGAGTGCAGGATGGATGTTCCAACAGCGGGCCCGTTGCCATCACAGCTAGAGGAGATTTTGGAATTAGTGCAACAGACACGTGCGGCGGGGCTTCAGGTGCAGAATGGGAAGGGATTTGGCATCAATTTTATGGCTGGGGACAAGGAGGTTGGGGTTGCGAGGGCTTTGACAACGGAAGACGCGCCTTGAAGGAAGCTTGGGACAACAGCCTGTGGACACAACCAACACGGGATTGGATGAGGACATGCAAATCTCACCCAGTGGAGCGGAAGGTTTCAAAACACTGGGGACAGCGGCTAGGTGTGGGGGGGGGATGGAAGGGAAAGTATTGCAGGAAAATGGGCACAGAGCGATGCTGGGTCTGTAAACGCAAGGAAAATCCCTGTGGCAAAGATGAAAGGTGGAGAGGAAAGTGGGATGAGGAGCACTGCAAAAAAAAAATCTCCCTCTTTCCTTTCTTTTTCCTTTTGTTGTCTGGTTTTGTTTCTCTGTTTCTCTTTATCTCTTTCTTTTTTTTCTATGGACAGTTTTAATTTGTAATGGGTGCAGAAGTATGGTTCGGACACAAAATCTTGCCCAAGTGGTGCACAATTGGGAGGACTTACTTCTGAGATAAGTTTCCTCCACGGAATCAGATCCAAGAAAAAGAGAAAAAGAGAAAAAAAGAAGAAAAGAAGAAGGATTGGATTTTGAAGATGATTCCAAATGTAATGGAACTGTAAATCACAATTTTTCTGGTTTGATCCCGGCTTGGGGGAAAAAATGTAAGACTCCAAACAATTCTGATTGTTATTGATTCTGAGGAGGGGAAAGGGGCTTTTTTAGGCTGTCCTCATGAGTGGTAAAAAAATATTTAGATGTAACTGGAATCAAGATCCAGAACCTTTTAAATAAGGAATCAATGGAAAGGATGAATTTTGATAGTATTTGGCAGCAATGGAAAAACACTATCTGAGGCAAGATGGTGCGGGAAAATACTTGAAAAAACTAAGTTGAAGTTTTTTCAGAGTTCAATAGAACA
>CM062624.1:8859700-8922200 GCA_025617555.3 Puccinia polysora | reverse complement strand
GCCTCTGACTACCAGGTTTTTAGGAAGTCTTGGGACCCAATCCAAAATTATTTTATCCAAAACAATCAAATCAATACGGTGGACAAAGTTCAAGCACAATTCTTACCATCTTTTTTTCTAGCATTGCACAAAAGGATTAAGGATTAATTGGTCAAATCTGGATCAATGATTGCCACTAGGGATAATCAATTCAAGCTCCCTTTTTTTCTTGTCCTTAGGAGTACTGTGAATTAAGTTATGAAAGGTCAAACTGCTTTTATTTTTGAAAAACCTAGAACCACTGAACCAGTCCATGATCCTTCTTTCAAATAAAAACAAAATTTTGATTCAGATGGACACAGATTGTAGGCCTAAATCAAATCCCCAGGCCAACCAGGAATCTCCTACTATAGACAAAATCACCAAAATACTCCAAGATTTTGAGAACAAAATTGATCAAAAGATTTCTTCTCTTGCTACTCCTAAAAAGTCTAGTTCAGTCCCTAAATCCACTCTGGTCTGTTACTACTTTCATAGGGAAGGCCATGGAACTGCACAATGCCTTGAACTACAGAAGGATAAAGAGGAAAATTTGGTGGATCAGAAGGGGAAAAATTTCTTTCTTCCTAATGGTGCTCTGATCCGTTTTTATTCATCTTGTCCTATCTTTCATGTGGTGGCCTCTTATCAGCCACCACCTCCTTTGAAGAAATTTTTGGCTTCTTTTGATTTTCTATCCTCTTGTGGTACTCTTCAACCTTGGTACCCCCCAGCTATCTCTTCCTCCAATCTTTCTGGAGATTATCAATCTGATCCATCTAGGAAACAACTTGGGGAACCTAAATCTCATAAGGCTCCTTCCTTTCCAACTTCTATCCTTTGAAAACCTATTAAACATTGATCTTTACCTGAGCCTCTTTCCTCTAATGTAGAAGACATGGAGGTGGAAAAGGAACCACTCATGGAAAGGTTTCAAGATCACTCTGATCCTAATCCTTCATCTAAATCACCTCAAAATTCTGATTCTTTTCATGCTTCACCAGAACTTTCTCCCTCCACCCAGCCCAAAGTTTGGTACAAGAGGGGAATTTGAAAGGACCACCCCAATTCTGTGGAAGGGGTATCAAAGAAAATTTTACATCTTAAAATTCCTGATCTATCTGTGGCTGAACTACTTTCAATCTCTCCATCTTTTTCTGATGGAATGAAGAAATGGGTCTCTTGTCAACATGTGAAGATTATTCCTGAAAAAATAAAGGTTTCCTCTGGTACTTTGATGGAGGAATCTGGTGGAATAGGTAAATCCTCAGATTCCAAGCTTTATTCCTGTCCTCTTGGTTTTCTTCCTTGTTATCTTGGTGATTCAGTTAAAACTGTTTCTCTCCTTGTCAATTCTGGATCTCAGCTCAAGATAATTTTGAATGATATGGCCTGCAAACTCAAACTCAGTTGTAGGGTCAGCTTCAATTCTGCAGTTTAAGGGATAGTGAATCAATCTTTTGAATTGGTTTTTATTGCTGAATATTTCCAAGTTAGAATTGTTTGAAATATCATTCAAACTTGTCACTTTTGGATCACTCATTTGGAGATTCCTATGATCTTGGGTTGACCTTCCTTAATGGATTTTGGTGCTACCCTGCAGTTTTCTGATCAAGTTGGGAAGATAATTCTTCTCCCTCATCCTGATGGTAGAAAAATTGAATTTACTCTCTGTTATTTGGATTTTGGTTCTTGGGAAAGAGATTTCCCTGGTCATACTCCCAAATTTTCTTTAAAGGGGAAGCAGAAGGATAATTCCAATTCCTCTCATTTTTTATGGGAATATTTGATCCTACTGATAGTTGTAGTTCTTCTCAGCCTCAGACTTCAACTCAAGGTTCAACTCTCATCCCTGAGGCTTATTTCTCTTTTTTCTCATGATTTTCTTCTGATCTGGAAATTATTAAAAATCAAAAACATGTGAAAATAAAAAATTTGGAAAATATTTCTTCTCTCTTTGAATCTGTTGTGTCTTCTTTTCCTTTTACTCTCAAACCTGATCAATTTTCTCCCAGTTCAATTTTGAATCCCTGCAAAGAGTATAAACTAGATCCTGATCTCAATTCAATTCTTGGTGGCTTTGGTATGGAGGAATATGGGCTTCAGCGGAGGCAATTTGGGGTACAAGTAAGTCCTCCCAATTGTGCACCACTAGGGAAATCTTCTACCGTCATTTTCAAAACCCTACCTTGTGTCGCACATGTGCAAAATGTGTTATCTCCTGGTTCTCCCTTTATGAAAAAGGCACACTTCAATGATGTTTCAGAACATAGGATGTGGAAAATGCTGGAGCTTGGTCTCATTTTTTGTAGTCAAGTCTCACTGTTCAACCCTTGGAGGAAAAAAGAACTTCTCTCTTTTGCTACTAAGTATAATCCAGTTGAAAAAATGTTTCAACCAGTCAACCAGCATATGCCTCTCAGCCTCAATCCTCCTCTCCTTCATCCTCCTTTATCTTGTAATCCTTACTGTGGTTTATCTTGATCTCTTACTTTTCCCTTTGTGCCTCATGGACAAGTAACTGAAGAATGTCTGAAAGTGGTCAACTTTGGTCCAGATGGATGGCTTCTTCTTGATTAGTCAAATTTGATCAAAAATTTATTATCTCTAAGGGAAAAGTCTATTCCTTTCTGTGAAGAAGAGAGAGGTCTCTTGAAAGAATCCTATGGCCTCCCTTATATCATCCCTGTAGTTGAACATCATGATTGGAAAAATAAAAAGATCCCCATTCCTTCTGCTAAAGTTGAAAAATTTATCAAGCTGGTCCACAAACAAGTTTGTACTGGTCTATGTGAATAGTCAACTTTCAGTTATTCCATCCCTGTCCTCTGTGTTCTCAAGAGTGATGATAAACTTAGAATATATCATGATCTTCAACCTCTTTACAAAGTCACTATTAAATAATCTGGTATTCCTTGTGCTACTGAAGAATTTTTTGAATCTTTCTCTGGGGGAGCTTTCTATGGTCTAGGGGACATTATGGGTGGTTAAAAAAACAATCCTTACATCCTATTTCTTGCCCTCTCACTACTTTTGATACTCCTCTTGGTCAATTTCAACTTACTTGATTGCCTGAGGGTGCCACCAATTTGGTTGCAGTCTATCAGGCTCAGATGATGTGGATCCTCCAGGATGAAATCCCTGATCATGCTGGTATCTTTATTGAAAATGGCTTAATTAAAGGTCCAGTTTCTGACTATGATAATGAGCTCTCATCTTGGCATCCATTGGGTTGTTGATTAATCTTGGAATATGCTACTACTTTGTAAATGATTCTGTTTCAAATTGAGGAATCTGGCCTTACTGTCTCTGGATCCAAATTGGCTGCTTGTGTCCCTGCTCTGGAATTTGTTGGCCATGTGGTCTGCAAGGAAGGAAAAAGGATGGCACCAGTCATAGTCAACAAGATCATCTCTTTGCCCAATCCAATCAATCCTACTGAAGTTAGCGGCTTTATAGGTGTTTTAACTTAAGTTTGAAACTTTATCCCATCTTTATCCAAAATCTGTGCACCCATGCTTTGTCTTACCAAGAAAGATACTGAATGGATTTGGACCCAAGATTTTGAACATGTGATTCAGTTTCTCAAAATGATTGTTGGTAAATACATAGTTTTTAAAAATATCTATTATGTACCTGGGGCTGGAAAGATCAAGCTGTCTGTTGACTCTTGTTATCAATCTGTTGGGGCTGTTCTTACTCAGGAAGATAAAAATGTTGGGAATGTCCTACTCTCTATGAATCTTTTCTATTTTCAGATTTAGAATACAGATAATCTCAACCAAAACTGGATCTCTTTGGTTTCGCTTGAATGATGAAGAAGCTCCAAACCATTCTCTTTTTTCAACATCTCAAATTGGAATTTGAAGCTCAATCCATCATTGAAATGATCAATTCTCTTGGCCTCCCAAATGCTCCTATTACTTATTGGGTGTCCTTCATCCAGCTTTTCTCTTTTGAAATTTTTCACAGGCCTGGAAGATCATTAACCATTACTGATGTTTTATCTCAATGTCCTCTTGGAGATGAAAAATCTGATTTTGGAATCAATTTCAATGAAGAATAACCTTTGATCAATACTGTATTCTCCTTCTCCTCTCAATAATATTGTGGCTTTCAACAATGTTTCTGGTTTAAATTAGAGCAGTACCTTTTAAATCTTCAAAAACCTCCTGATCTCTTTGCTAACAAATTTTCATCTCTTAAAAGAAAGTCCTCTAATTTCTTTGTACAAGGATCTAGGCTTATTAAAAGAGGAAATCTTTGTTCTATTATTTTTGTTACTATCCCTTCTAAACAAAATTTGATCCTTGAAAGTGTCAGCTTGCTAACATTGCAGAGCAAGATGCAAAATTTACAAAATAACATAAATAAATAAAGGGTGATGTTGAATTCATGGCTCCAGTCGTGTGGGAGTTGTTTATGGCCCTCAATGCTTGGGGGCCCATACACTACTCCATATAATTTATAATTTATTATTTATTATTCTTTATTCTTTATTCTTTATTATTTATTATATATAATTTATTATAAATTATTATTTATTTTTTATTTTTTGTTGTTTATTATTTATTATTTATTATTTATTATTTATTATTTATTATTTATTATTTATTATTTATTATTTATTATTTATTATTTATTATTTATTATTTATTATTTATTATTTATTATTTATTATTTATTATTTATTATTTATTATTTATTATTTATTATTTATTATTTATTATTTATTATTTATTATTTATTATTTATTATTTATTATTTATTATTTATTATTTATTATTTATTATTTATTATTTATTATTTATTATTTATTATTTATTATTTATTATTTATTATTTATTATTTATTATTTATTATTTATTATTTATTATTTATTATTTATTATTTATTATTTATTATTTATTATTTATTATTTATTATTTATTATTTATTATTTATTATTTATTATTTATTATTTATTATTTATTATTTATTATTTATTATTTATTATTTATTATTTATTATTTATTATTTATTATTTATTATTTATTATTTATTATTTATTATTTATTATTTATTATTTATTATTTATTATTTATTATTTATTATTTATTATTTATTATTTATTATTTATTATTTATTATTTATTATTTATTATTTATTATTTATTATTTATTATTTACTATTTATTATTTATTATTTATTATTTATTATTTATTATTTATTATTTATTATTTATTATTTATTATTTATTATTTATTATTTATTATTTATTATTTATTATTTATTATTTATTATTTATTATTTATTATTTATTATTTATTATTTATTATTTATTATTTATTATTTATTATTTATTATTCATTATTTATTATTTATTTTTTATTTTTTATTTTTTATTATTTATTATTTATTATTTATTATTTATTATTTATTATTTATTATTTATTATTTATTATTTATTATTTATTATTTATTATTTATTATTTATTATTTATTATTTATTATTTATTATTTATTATTTATTATTTATTATTTATTATTTATTATTTATTATTTATTATTTATTATTTATTATTTATTATTTATTATTTATTATTTATTATTTATTATTTATTATTTATTATTTATTATTTATTATTTATTATTTATTATTTATTATTTATTATTTATTATTTATTATTTATTATTTATTATTTATTATTTATTATTTATTATTTATTATTTATTATTTATTATTTATTATTTATTATTTATTATTTATTATTTATTATTTATAATTCATTATTTATTATTTATTATTTATTATTTATTATTTATTATTTATTGTTTATTATTTATTATTTATTATTTATTATTTATTTATTATTATTCTTTATTCTTTATTCTTTATTATTTATTATATATAATTTATTATTTATTTTTCATTTTTTGTTGTTTATTATTTATTATTTATTATTTATTATTTATTATTTATTATTTATTATTTATTATTTATTATTTATTATTTATTATTTATTATTTATTATTTATTATTTATTATTTATTATTTATTATTTATTATTTATTATTTATTATTTATTATTTATTATTTATTATTTATTATTTATTATTTATTATTTATTATTTATTATTTATTATTTATTATTTATTATTTATTATTTATTATTTATTATTTATTATTTATTATTTATTATTTATTATTTATAATTTATAATTTATTATTTATTATTTATTATTTATTATTTATTATTTATTATTTATTATTTATTATTTATTATTTATTATTTATTATTTATTATTTATTATTTATTATTTATTATTTATTATTTATTATTTATTATTTATTATTTATTATTTATTATTTATTATTTATTATTTATTATTTATTGTTTATTGTTTATTATTTATTATTTATTATTTATTATTTATTATTTATTATTTATTTATTATTATTCTTTATTCTTTATTATTTATTATATATAATTTATTATTTATTATTATTTATTTTTTATTTTTTGTTGTTTATTATTTATTATTTATTATTTATTATTTATTATTTATTATTTATTATTTATTATTTATTATTTATTATTTATTATTTATTATTTATTATTTATGATTTATTATTTATTATTTATTATTTATTATTTATTATTTATTATTTATTATTTATTATTTATTATTTATTATTTATTATTTATTATTTATTATTTATTATTTATTATTTATTATTTATTATTTATTATTTATTATTAATTATTTATTATTTATTATTTATTATTTATTATTTATTATTTATTATTTATTATTTATTATTTATTATTTATTATTTATTATTTATTATTTATTATTTATTATTTATTATTTATTATTTATTATTCATTATTTATTATTTATTATTTATTATTTATTATTTATTATTCATTATTTATTATTTATTATTTATTATTTATTATTTATTATTTATTATTTATTATTTATTATTTATTATTTATTATTTATTATTTATTATTTATTATTTATTATTCATTATTTATTATTTATTATTTATTATTTATTATCTATTATTTATTATTTATTATTTATTATTTATTATTTATTATTTATTATTTATTATTTATTATTTATTATTTATTATTTATTATTTATTATTTATTATTTATTATTTATTATTTGTTATTTATTATTTATTATTTATTATTTATTATTTATTATTTATTATTTATTATTTATTATTTATTATTTATTATTTATTATTTATTATTTATTATTTATTATTTATTATTTATTATTTATTATTTATTATTTATTATTTATTATTTATTATTTATTATTAATTATTTATTATTTATTATTTATTATTTATTATTTATTATTTATTATTTATTATTTATTATTTATTATTTTATATTTATTATTTATTATTTATTATTTATTATTTATTATTTATTATTTATTATTTATTATTTATTATTTATTATTTATTATTTATTATTTATTATTTATTATTTATTATTTATTATTTATTATTTATTATTTATTATTTATTATTTATTATTTATTATTTATTATTTATTATTTATTATTTATTATTTATTATTTATTATTTATTATTTATTATTTATTATTTATTATTTATTATTTATTATTTATTATTTATTATTTATTATTTATTATTTATTATTTATTATTTATTATTTATTATTTATTATTTATTATTCATCATTTATTATTTATTATTTATTATTTATTATTTATTATTCATTATTTATTATTTATTATTTATTATTTATTATTTATTATTTATTATTCATTATTTATTATTTATTATTTATTATTTATTATTTATTATTTATTATTTATTATTTATTATTTATTATTTATTATTTATTATTTATTATTTATTATTTATTATTTATTATTTATTATTTATTATTTATTATTCATTATTTATTATTTATTATTTATTATTTATTATTTATTATTTATTATTTATTATCTATTATCTATTATTTATTATTTATTATTTATTATTCATTATTTATTATTTATTATTCATTATTTATTATTTATTATTTATTATTTATTATTTATTATTTATTATTTATTATTTATTATTTATTATTTATTATTTATTATTTATTATTTATTATTTATTATTTATTATTTATTATTTATTATTTATTATTTATTATTTATTATTTATTATTTATTATTTATTATTTATTATTTATTATTTATTATTTATTATTTATTATTTATTATTTATTATTTATTATTTATTATTTATTATTAATTATTTATTATTTATTATTTATTATTTATTATTTATTATTTATTATTTATTATTTATTATTTATTATTTATTATATATAATTTATAATTTATTATTTATTATTTATAATTTATTTTTATTTTTTATTATTTATTGTTTATTATTCATTATTTATGTTTTAAGGGAGGCTACAAAACTTTATTTTAGTTGTTAAGGATGCCATGAAACTCAAATGGTACGTGTAGCATGCCACAGAGCCCATTTGAGTTGTTTAGGATGCTACACGGCCAATTTGAGCCATGTAGCATGGAACACGGCTCATTTGAGTTGTTTAAGGGGTAACAAGGCCCATTGAGCCGTGTACAGAGTTGTGCACACAGCTCAATGAGCCGTTAATTTAACATTACCCATAAATAAATAAAATATTAAATGAGAGATAATATTTAGAATATTATTTCACATTATAATTCTACATAAAATACAAGGTAGGGTCACTCACTGAAACCTACCTCAAATTCCCACTGCTTATATTTTTAAATAATTTATGAAAATTTATAAAGAGACGCGGCCTTGGGATTTGGGCCATTTTAATATTTCACATGAAAACCCACGTATAGATTTCAAATTGAATTTTGTGTCACAATCCAGGAATTCTGTGATTTAGAGGATTTATGGGAAGAAATGTGATTTGTCATAATTCCTGCACACAGACACGGAAAACAATAAATCTGCCCACTGCTGAGCAGCAGCACTGCCACCCTTTCTGCTCACCCTGACAAGCTGGGTACGCAGGCTCAAGAATCTGAAAGGTACACAGCTGGGGGATTAAATTCTGAAAGATTCCACCCAACAAGGGTAGCAATTCTACAGGACAAATCAAGCGGCCACTGGGTTTCTTAACCCCCCCCCCCAAAAAAAAAAAAAAAAAAAAAAAAAAAGTTTGTGGGTGTAGCTTTTTTTAGTAGTTAAAAAAACTTGGATTCAATGAAACATCAAAAAAAAAGTGAATTTATTGGAAAACCTGGTTAAAAAAACTGAGAACCAGTAAAAAAAACAAGGAAGCCCAGAAATCCAAAAAAATCATTCAGGATGTTTTAATATTGGACCAGTAATTGGCTGCATCTCTGAAAAAACTCTGTAAAACTTTTGAAAATGATGAAACCATTTTAAGCTATTTTCTGCAGTAATTGTTTCATCAATAGCATGTTTTATGAGATCAACTAGTTGAGAATGTTGAATTAAGGGTTTTCCTTTGACAAATTCTTTAAGATTTTTAAAGCTGAGCTCAATGGGATTTAGAAATGATGAATAGGGTGGAAGAAATTCTAAATCAATATCATTGGTGGCCTTTAAAATATTTTCAAAATTTTTGACCTCTTCTCCTTTGTGAATTGGTGCATTATCAAGGATTAAAAGAGCTGTTTTTGGCATTTGTGTTTTAATCTGACCCAGAATCCAGAGAGTTCACTTGCATTCACACCTTGTTGCATTTTTTCATCACTGTTGAAGAGTTCATAGTAGATTTAGCCTGTTTTGGAAAGCTCAGCAACCAAGGTGATCTGACTGAGCCTGGGGAATAGACTTAATACTACTGGTTCACCTGTATGTACACAAAAAAGAAACCAATCAAAATTCAGTATACAAATTTAAAAATGTATTAAAATAACTTGACCAGTGATTGAAAAAAGGCATACCAGCAGATGAATATCCACAAGACCTTTGGGTATGAAGATCAACCCCAGTTTGATCAATAAAAACCACTTTTCTGTTCACATCAGTTGCACAATGGAGGATATAATCATGTATTCTTTGTAAGTTTAAAATTTCATTCCATTTTTTGGGAATTGGATGGGCAATCTTGCAAGTTAAATCAACGTCTTTGAGAAATGTTTGGATAGCTTGAGGTGAGCAAAATATTCCATTTTCAGTTTCAAGGTAGGCGGCCATTTGTTTCAAAGTGATTGCTGATTGTTTTTCAATGTGTAAGAGTAAGTCACAGAGAACATCCACTGTTATTTTGGTCTGGGCCCCCCATGTACATTTGCTATCTGGATTTCTTTGATATTCATTATTGATGATGTGTTGTACAGTGCATTCAGAAATATCAATGTTTTGGGAAACTTTCTTTTAATTTTCTCCCTTCTGTAGAACATTCTCCTGGATGAGATGTTTCACTTTGTGGGTAAGAGGCTGGTGTTTCAACCTTGGCTTGGGAATAGGGTCAGTTGGCTTGGAGCAATGGTCTTGAAGCCTCTCCAATTTGCTTTGAATTAACATACGTGATTGGAGCTCTTGATTTTTCTTCTTGAGCTTTGAATCAAGATGATTAATTGCCTCTTGAACTGCATTTATTGAATCCTACTGCTGGGTTTCCATTGTTGCAACCAATTCAAGGCAAGAGATGGAGTTGGGATTGTACATTGTTTGGTTTGTATTGATGAGTAGTATTGCCAAGGATGGTGGCACACCTCATGGCCAATCCTGTTCACCACCGGCCTTTGCACCTGGGTCAACAGGCATGATTTTCTTGAAATAATGACTTCATGTTTGACCTGAGGAATACCCATCATCAAGCAAACAAGGCCACGCGACCCAGTAAACAAGTCCGCCGGACTTAATCCACTTGTCTGTTGGACTTGTTTACTGGGAACAGTTGTACGTCAGCTTGCCCCTATTGCAGACCAAGCTGCAAAAGTTACAAAATAACATAAATAAGTAAAACTATTATTAAAGAAGAAATTATATTAAGAATATTATTTCAAATTATGATTCTACATGAAATTTAAGGTAGGGTCACTCGCTGAAACCCACCTCAAATTCCTACTGCTTATATTCTTAAATAATTTATGAACATTTAGAAAGAGACGTGGCCTTGGAATTTTGTCCATTTTAATAGTTCACCTGAAACCCCACGTATAGGTTTCACTGTGAATTTTGTTTCAGAATCCAAAAATTCTGTGATTTAGAGGAGTTACAGGCGGAAATTTGATTTGTCACAATTTCCGCACGCAGCTGCAGCAACCAACACATCCACGTGCTGCTGAGCAGAAGCACTTCCACCCTGTCCATGTACCCTGACAAGATGTGTACGCAGCCCCAGTTTAAGACTCCAAACCGTGCTAGGCCATTTCAGTTCCTTCAAGGTGAAAGGTGCTGTTTTAGACTGCCATCCTGAGCGTTACAAGAATATTTCAATTTAACCAAGATCAAGGTCCAGAACTTTTAAGTGAGGAATCAAGTAGTAAGGATAAAGTTTGGCAATATTTTGTAGCGATGGGACAGCACTGTCTGAGGCAAGATTACATGGGAGTTATTTGAAAAAAAGAAGTTTAAAGTTTGTTTAAAGTTCAAAAGAACAAATCTTTTGGATGCAAAAACACCCACAAGCTAATAACTCTGGTTTTTAGCAGAAGATTGAGGATGATCAATTCAAACCCAACAAAACTCCAGGTTCTCAATGAACCCGCCCAACTCTCTGTAATCAAGGGCTTGAAGGGTAGCAGATAACTGAGGGTTGCCATACATGAAAAAGGACAATGTTTTGAGAATCTCTAAAAGAAAAGAAAAACCTGATTTGAACAGTGATAACCTTAACACTTCTCAAGAAACTCAAGAGTAGGCTGGAAGAATGCAACTTTGAAAAATAAAAGAGGTATAACACTCAAGGTTTTAAGCTTAATAAAACCTCTTCAATCAAATGTGATTGGCTCTGGAAAGGTGATCAAGAAAGGATTGGGACCATTATGGTAAGAGGAAGGGATCAAAGAGTGGTGTAACACACTCTAGAATTCCAACAGAAAGAATTCTCTTCAACCAGAAAGGCTAATGGTTTGTGATAAGGATCAGGCCTTGAAGGGCCGAAGACTCAAGAAAAAATGGATCAGGGGGAAATCAAAGATATACCCAGGATAATGATTATTAATTACTATGATAACGGGGGGGCATATACACACACTCCCATGGATGATTCAGAAAAAGGTAGTGGAGAGCCCCTAATTTTAAGTGCCATGGGTCCCTATAGACTATTTACAGGTGATAACACACATAGAGTGAGAAAGAAACACAATTTGAAGAAAAAATAAATTTTGTTTTTAAGGGACATGAGAACAAAGACAAATAGACAAACTGATGAGAAAACAAACAACAAAAATAATTGAGATAATAAAAAATATGAATTAAGCAGGAATTAAAGGGCACCAGCCCATGCCAATAATGGGCATGCGCAGGAGACCCGCAGATGGAGAACTGCGCGGACAGGCTGACGGGCCCGCACATGGTTGCCCAAGAGCGGCCGGGGTGAGCATTGGGCGAGATTGTTTGGATGACAAATGGGAGTTGTGTGAGGTTGCATGACTAGAGGAGAAAGGGACCTGGGTGTTGGAGATAGGGTTAGGGAAAGATGAATTGATTATTTGCACGTCTGAACTCAAGAAGGGTTGCTCAACGGATGTGGCAGCTGAGGAGGGAGTGGTCAAAGAGGGCACGTTGAAAGCAAATGGGCCAGCAGTACTTGGCCTGGTGAGGGAGGAGGCAATGGGACAGACTGAGGATGGTGATTGAGAGGCAAGACCATGATGGGAAGAAGGCTGCGGGGGACAATCCAAGTCGGTCACAATAGACGCTTGGGTGAAATTATTGGTCTGTTGGTTGGATGACAGGCCAAGGTGGAAAATGGGAGTGCAAGATTGGTTGTGGGAACAACCAATAAAGTCAGTGGACGGAGGTTGTTCCCTTGACCAACCTTGAGTTTTTTTTTACCCTTGCCATGCCAGATACTGGTGGTGGTAGTGGCAGAGTTTATGGATTGATGAGGAGAAGCCAAGTTGGAATCTGATGAGGAAGGGGGATGATTCATCATTTTTGATTCTGAGGAGGCTTGCTGATGACCTAGATTGGTTCCCATCCAGAGCCCAGTTTTAGATTCAATGGAACCAATGATTTGACAGATGCCAACAATAAAATTGGAGCATCTTACCTGATCTCTGACTTTGATTGTGGGTGATGCGGATGGCAGGGGAGGAGTGAGTGAAGGGGAGGAGGAGGAAGGGCCTAGAGGATAAAGATGAGAGGGGGAGTGAAAATTCCCATTGCCATTGATTTCAAAGGTGATGATCGTGCTGGCAAAGGTTACACCAAGCCAAGCCGGTGTGAGAGGTGGACAAGATTGAGCCAAGCAGGTCTTCACCCGCGCATTTGGCAAAACAAAGAACCAAGGCAAGGAGGACAAGAATTAAACACAAGACCTGGGGAGTTGGACACCCCAGGGACCCATCCCTTGAATGCAGGGAGATGGGGAAGCTGGATGATTTGGAGGCTGAATGGATCTAATTCAGAAAAAGGAATTTGATTTTTTTTTCTTTTGATGATGAAAGATAGCTAAAAAAAATGAAAAAAAAATTCTAAAATTTTCCACACTGGTCCTGAGGTGTCCAGTTTTGGACACCACATCTCTCCCCAACTTACAGACTGTCCCTAGTCTGCACCTGGATTTGAAGGTATTAAGAGGAAAAAAGGAAGCAAGGAAATTGAAGCAAAGAAAAATGGCCATTTCTTGATCATGAGAGTGATTGAAGAATTGAAAAATATCTTGATCCATCCAAAAATAGCGCTAGAAGCAGCAAAGATAAAGCAAAGGGCATCCCAGGTGCTCACATATGTGGCATACAGTAGATTTTTACAACAAAACACAGGAGATGAACCAGGTGGTGCACAATTTGGAGGACTTACTTTTGAGATAAGTTGCCTCCACAACAAAAGAACTTCAGGACTTGATTGGCAGAGAACCTTCTGGCCAACTGAGTACCATCCAGCTCTTCCAAAAAATAAGATCCACCTCTGACTTGATGGACCACCCAATTGTTAGAGTTTGAGTTTTCATTTATGTGACTTTTACTGGAGTTCAGAGTATCATTGATTGGATTGATTTGATCTTATTATTGTTAACCTTCAATTACTAAAAAAATAGGTAAAATGTAACTGGGCTGTGTTGTAGTATTGTGATTATCAGAATTTTTAGTCATAGCTATCAGAATCTTTAGTCATAGCATTTCACTTACCATGTCACTTAAACTGCTTATGCTAATTTTACCTTATTCATTTTGTACCCAACCACTTGTCATCTTATTGTGTATTTACTCTATATATACACCAGTGCTATCAAGTGGAATTCATCATCTGTTCAGCCAACACATCAACCGGAGTGTCCTTTTCCTCCTGATCTCAGGTCCCTTACTCTTGACGTTACAAGCCCCTTTCACTCATTCTTTAATCCTTTATCTCACTAGATCTCAAGCTTTCTTTATTTTTTTACATGTTTAAAAGCCTATGCTCAACCTGAGCCAACCATCTTTCATTCAACTGGTTGCCTTCAATAGTCTCATCCTGAAACCAATCTTTGACTCTTTTGGCGAAGGGGTGAGATGAGGATGAGCCTTTTCATTGAAAATTAAGCTCATCCCATCCATTCACTTTGAAACTAGGCATCAGCATCTCAAGATGTATCCAATTGCCACTAAAGATCATCACACCAACCTTTTGTAGACAACGGATCACCAAGATAGAACAAAGCTAGGAGTTGAATTAAGTTGTGACGTAGGCAATAGCCAAGCCATGGACAGCAACGTCAATCTACAATCAACAAGGTTGAAGTGGAGTTGAACATACTCCTATCTGTTTCTTTTCTTGTTGGATCAAATAAGCTGATTGACTCATTTGAGACCATAGAGCCACCAGACTCAATCAATTACCTCTATCACATCCTAACTTGGGATTTTCAGCATGATGGAAAGCAAGCAGGACCCGGTCCAGAGCCTCTGAGCAAGAAGTCAATAGTGGTCACAAATCATCAAAAGTTGATGACTGTCATTTTTTTTATCATACCATTTAAGTTCAAACAGTTACCACCTACTTTCATCTCTACCATCCATCCATGTCCAAAATACGTGATAGAAGGAGCAAGAAGGATTGAGTGAAGCAACCAAGCATAGTTAGCGATGTGGAAACTTTAGAGGTTATCCCTCACAAAGTTGTCCCTAGTTACGGGATCAATGGTTCTAGCCTCTGTAAGACCGAGAATGCTTCCTTTCCTTTCCTCCGAGAGAGAGAGAGAGAGAGTGTGTGCAAGAGAGAGAGAGAGTCCAATAGAAAGATAGAGATATGATATGCTCCTCCCTACAACCTGGAGTCGAGGGGAAGGGTATTTGAGCCCTCCCCCTCAACCCTAACCTAAGCACAAGCACAAAGACAGACTGGCAACCATGAAGAAGGAACCCTAGACCCAGAACCCTGACCCATCCCTAAACCCATACCCATACCCTATCCCCGCCAGCTCGCCTGCCATTACGCGCATCCGGTTTGTCTTTTCGTGGCGCGGCCCTCCGCCGCGCAATACCCAAAGTTCACCGCGCTTGCGCGCATCCACCCGACGCGCCGTCGTGGATTTCCTGTCCCGTGGCCGGCCTGCGCTTGCGCGCGGCTGCCCACGCATATAGCCCCGCTGTTGCCCCGCTTTTTCCTTCCCCGACTAGCCGTTCCGAGAACCTGGTCGGCCCAGCTCCATCCGTGAGTCGGACATCCAAGCGGGTCGCGGCCCGCCTCCCTTAGTCAGGCCCGGCCCGCAGTCACGTGCTCGATCCCGCCGCGCCCACTGCTGAGCCCGCAGCGGCTACTGCTGAACCCGCAGCGGCTACTGCTGAACCCGCAGCGGCTACTGCTGAGGACCGGCGCACCCCCACTGCTGAGCCTAACCTACCAGATGCTGAGCGCGCAGGCCGCGACGCAGTCCCCGACCCAAGGCTATATAATGACACCACATCCCCCCCCAACTTGAGTTCTGTCCCCAGAGGTCCCTTCCCCTCTCCACCTCAACTACCCACACCCCGCTCCTCCCTACCCACTCCTCTTCTCACACTCCACCAACTCCCCTCCCACGCTCATCGTCGTCATGCTCCCCTGCGAATTCTGCGCCCGGCACGGGCACGCGTGCTCGATTGCTCCTGGTCGACGCGCCTGTGTTGCTTGCCATCGCGGCCATCGCCGTTGCTCGCTTAGCGATGGCATGCCCCGAGCCCCCCCCAACTTCGGCTCCCGCCCCAGGCCGCGCAAAAGGGCTCGTCCCGACCCGTTTGTGGTTTCGGACGACGACACCATCTCGGAGGACCCGTGGACTCCGCCGGGCTCGCCTTCCCGCAGCCCTCCGTTGAGCGAGGGCCGCAACTCGGCTTCCCCCTTTCGCCGCGCGGGACCGCCGCGGAAGGAGGATTTCTCTTCCGTTGACGACTATCGGAGGGCCGTACGATTCTGGTTGGACCGCGTTTGGATGAGGGAAGGCGCGAGGGACCCGCGCCTCGATGAGATTCTCCGGCGTCGCGCTGCTGCTGCCCCGGTTCCCCCTCCGGCCCCTACACCGGCTCCACAAGGTACTCCACCGCCGCCCGCGTCACCAGCGGTCTCGGATGGGAGGCCTACTACCCCCGAGGTCCCTCCTCTGCCGTCCCCAATCATCATTCCGTCATCGCCCCCAGATGGACCGAGCCCTCTGCGCGACGCCCCGGGGACCCCCTCATCACCTCCTCGCTCGCTCGGATCAAGCCCCGTCCCAGCACCGGCACCGCCTTCCCTCAATTCCCCCGAGATCCCGGAGATCCCGGTCGTGATGGTACTCCCGGCGGCTGGCTTTGAGGCGTTTGCGGAACGGTCGACCGCGATGCTCCGCAACTTCCTGGCGACCCCTGGAGCCCAATCCTCCGAATCCCGGCGCGAGTTCTTGGCGTCTTACCGGGCCCTTCTGGCATCATCAAGGGCGGACATGGAGGAAATGATGCGAATGGCTTAGACGCCCCCACCCCCTTCCTTTTCTCCCTTCCGGCCTACTTTTCTTATCCTATTGTTGTACCGCGTTCGTTGGAGAAATACATGTTGCTGCGCGAGGAAAAGGAAGGGCCGCGTCCGCGCGTCCGGGTGGAAAGTGAGTAAAAGACCGAGAGCCGCGTCCGCGTTAGAAGTGAGTGTGAGTGAGGTTGAGGTTGAGATCCACGTCCGCGCGCTCCCTCCGTGAGAAACCGTAAGTGACCAGTTATTCCAAGAAAAGAGGTACCTGGACCGCCCCAGACGGACTGCCACACAGTTCCCCGTACCCGTACTACAAAACAAAACAAACACCGCGCCGACAGCGCGCGCTCACAACCGGGAGTATAAGGGAGGAGCGATGGGAATGAACATTCTGGGGTGTCTAGTCGTTCCGGCTGTGAACCGGCTAGAGCACCCCCTTACCAAGCTAAGCTTTAATCCGCGTCCATACCATCCCTGACCGTCGCGCCCGTCCGTTGAAGAAAGAAACAGGAGAGGAAAAAAAAGGAAAGAAAACAGCCCGAATCCAAAGAAGAGAAAGAAAATATCCTATATTTATTATTCCATTCATTTCATCATTTTTTTTTTTTTTTTTTTTTTTTTTTTTTTTTTGCAGAGAATGCTCTTTGTCCCGCCATCCGTGCGCGGGGCTTGTCCTCGCGTTTGCGGGCCTGACACCACGCCGCGCCCGCGTACCTGCAATAAATAAACCATAGCCAGTACCAATCCAAAGCCAAGCCCAAACCAAAACATAAGGAAACAAACATTCTGGGGTGTCTAGTTGTCCTGGCTGTGAACCGGCTAGAACACCCCCTCACCAAATCAAGCTTTAACTACCTAGCGCCCCCCCCAGCTTGACAGCTGTCCCCAGTCGTCTGCAACCTCCTACTTCTCTGGGGTCGCGCGTCGCGCTCCGCTACTTCGCTGTTGGAACGATCCGCGCCGTCGTCCGACTCTGGGACCGCCTTGCCCCCGAGCCCCGAATCATTGCTCGCCGTCTCGTTGAAGGAAGTGGAACCGCGTGCGAAGAAGCGTTTTACGTGCGAAGCCGCGGCCTTCCACTTAAGCGGCGTCCCGTCCAATTCCTCAAGCCCGTAGCTGCCGCCCAAGAACTTAGAGGCCACGCGGTACGGCCCGTTCCACCGGTTGGCGAAAAGCCGGCCCCACTGGGATTCCAGACTCCGATTATACAGCAGGACCAGGTCCCCCTTCCGCAGCGGATCCCGGAGCCGATGGGAACAGCGCTCATCCCAATAGCGGACTGACGCCGTCCGGGTTTTCTTCAATTGCTCCGCGGCCTTTCCCAAGGTCTCCTCACGCCTAAGGAGCTGTTCAGCCCGCGCCTCAATCAGATCCGCGGACGTCTTAACCTTCCACCAATCCACGCCCAAAAACGTGTTCAGCTCGATGTCCACGGGAAGCACGGGCCGCTGCCCGTAGAGTAGCTTGTAAGGCGAATACCCCGTTGACCGCTTCACGGAGATCCGATTGGCAAAAAGGACCGCGGGGAGTGCCACCTGCCACTTTTTGCCGTCCTCACCGCACATTTTCACCAGGGCATCCTTGATTGGCTGATGCCCCCGCTCAATCATCCCCGTGCCCTCCGGGTAATATTCCGTCACGCGGCCGAATTTCGCTCCACAACTCTGCACCAGCGTCATCAGGCGTCCCCAAAACTCCGCCCCTCCGTCAACGGTGACCAAGCAAAGCGACCCGTAGCGCGCGAACCAGTCTTCTTCCAGAAACTGAGCCACCTTTTCCGCCAATAGCTTTGCTAGGGGCCTCGCTTCCACCCACCCAGACAGATCGTCGCGCGCAACCAGCAAATACGCAAACTTACCCGCCTTGATGTGGACCACGTCCAGCGAAACGCGCCCAAACAGCGCGTCCTCGCCCGTGGGGCGGCCGACCTCCTTGGGCAGCCTCAAGCTTCGCCATTGGCAGGCCTCGCACGACTTCACCCAGTCGCGCACCGCGCGAACGACCCCCGGCCACCAGAACCTCGCTTTCACCCTCCTCCGCGTCTTGACCTCACCCCGATGACCAAGGTCGTCGTGCAGACTTCCTAGAATCACCTCCTGGTCGGCCCTAGAAGTCGCGGCAACAAGAGGCACGGAACCGCTCCGCCGCAATAACTGACCGTCCTGTACGAAGAAGTTCAGAACGTTTCGCCTCACCCATCGGGCGACCGTTTCCGTTGTGCCCTTGGGGAACCGGAGATCTTGCAAATAAGAGCACAAAACCATGTAACGTCCCGACTGACGCAGCGGAAGACAAACCGCCGCCTCCGTCTTTCCTACCCGAACAACCGGAGCTTCCACGTCCAAGGGTTCCGCCCCCTCTTATGGGTCGTCCCGCGGGTACCGCGACAGCGCGTCCGGCATTGTGAACGCCTTTCCTGGAATGTGCACCACGTTAAAGGAGAACAACTGGAGGAACGCTACCCACCTGGTCATGGGCGCGTTCGGCAGCGTCGGTGAGTTAATCATTCACGCCAAGGCCTCCGCGTCAACCAGGAGCTCAAAGTGCACCCCCCACAAAAGGTGCTGCAACCGCCGTACAATCTTGGTGACACCGCACAGCTCCAGCTTCGGCTGCGAATACCGACTCTCTGTCGCAGTAAAGGTGACCAATTCGTAGAGCACCGGCCTATCTTTTCCGTCCTCCTCCTGTGTCAAGACCCCCCCGGCGCCGAACTCGCTAGAGTCAACCGCCAGGCGTATCCCTCCGGCATCGTAATCGAGGTCCCGAAGGACAATGTCGCGCCCCACGATTTCTTTGAGCTTTGCGAAAGCGGCATCGCATCCCTTGGTCCACTTCCACTCCGCCCCCTTACGCGTCAATTCCCGCATTGGGCTCGCTACTTCCGCGAACCGCTTGATGAACATGCGGACGTAGCTGCACAACCCCAGAAACTGCAGGACGTGCGACACTGTCCAAGGGGTCGGCCATTCAAGAACCTTATTCCGCTTCTTCTCCGCTATTTGCCTCCCGTCGTAGGCCACAACATGCCCCAGTACTTCAAGCGCCGGAACGCAGACCGCCAACTTTTTCCTGGACACAGTAAGGCCTGCCTCCTCAATTCGGAAGAGGACTCGTTCCAGAGTCTCCGCATATTCCCAGATGAATCGCCGGATTGCGGGTGCATCCTCTAGGACCGCGCCCTTGTAGTCCGTTCTGGGGCCTTTAATGCCAGCGTCGTCAATGAAGATCTGCACGCCTTCCGGAAGGTTGTCGCGTAGTATCCAGGTCATTTGGGCTTGGTATACCGCCACTGAGTTGGTCGCACCTTGCAGTAGCCGCGTCAGCTGCATCCTCCCCAGCCCGGTTTCAAACGCCGTCAGTGGCCGCGAGTCAGGGTGGAGTTCTCGCTGGTCATATCCCCCCATCACGTCCACCAGCCCGTAGCAAGCGGGCCCGGCCATTGAATCCAGAAATTCTTCAACGCGCGGGGGAAGCCCCGCGTTGCAAATAGTGAACGAATTTAGCCTCTGAAGGTCGTGAACAATCCTTAGCGACTTCCCGTCCTGCTTAACGACCGCGAAGATAGGACTCGAGTAGCTTGACGTGGATAGCTCGTAAAGCCCCGTCCTCACGCGCTCCCGTACCAGCTCCAGAAAGGGCTCCCGAACGGTACGGGGGATCGGAATTGGCTTGATTTGCCACGGTTTGTGAGGGACAGTGGGAATAACGTAAGGGTCCCCGATCTCACCTCTCAACAACCCGCGCTTGTCCGGTCCAAAAGCAAGCGCCTTCTCCCTCATTACCAATACCAACACCAGCAGATCCATCTCCTCCGCGCTCAGCCATCCCGTCGGTCCGAAGTTAAGGGCGTCCACCCGCTCGTCCGTGATTCGCGCCGACTGCATTACCCATCCATTCTTCCTAAGGGGCGTCTCCCACGGGTCGCGGGACCACGCGATCGGTCGTAAGGGTCCGTTGAGCCCCTGAGGCATTGGCTTGTTCCGCGGCCGGACTTTCCGCGCTACCGGTTTGTACTTGCCCGCGTTACACCGCGCCATCCAGACCCAATCGTCGCCGTCGTAAGTCCTAGTAATGACCAGACCGGGGCTTTTGCCTTTGCTCACGACTGTGGCACGATGATAGGGTTTTCGAAGCGTAGCGCCTTCCGGCGATGCATACTGAGGAATGGGACTTACTTCTGGCACCTGCGCCCCACGCGCGCCCTCCCCCGCTTGCTCCTCACCTGTCGGCCGCCCGTTCTGAGCCGGAGCCTGCTCCGCACGGTTCCCGCGGGCGACTAGAAAAAATCCTCTGCAGGGTAACCCTTACGGTCAACCCCCGCGCCGGACTCTTCGTTGCCGCCAGACATTGGGTCCTGTACCCATTTCCCTCTCCCGTGATCGCAGATCGTCGTCTCAAACCGTGCTCCGAGCGAGTCTTCGACGGTCAGCGCCTCCGTCCCTTCCTCGGCGTTGAAGGCCATTTGGGCTCGGAACCCAAACATGAATGGCCGTCCTAGAATCACATCTCCGCATTCCACTGAGAGAAATGACAGGGGCTTACAGACCTTGGCGACTTCCACCTCCTCCGCCTCTACTACTCCATCCACGCAGCATTCCCCGCCATTTAACGCCCAAAGACCCATTGCACACTTCCTCCGCACCAGACCGAGCTTGTCCACCAACCTTGATGGGAGCAGGTTGACCATCGACCCGCTATCCACCATTGCCCACACCTTCCGCCCGGCAATGGTCATTGCGACATAAGCAAGCAGGACAGATACCGACTTTGACCGGCACGGCTCGGGATCCACTTCCTCCTCCGCCACGTTAACCCGCTGAACCGTTGTTGGCACCCGACCCTGACCGCAATCTTTTAAAGCCTGGACCATCTCGTCGACGACCGCGGGGGACACCGCCGCTAGCTCTCGTAGGGTCAGGGGTATTGGTGAGTCGTTACCAATTACCCTTCGGACGATGTCCGCGGCCTTCTTCTTTCCCGCGGAATTAGAGGACGGCCTGTCTGAAATTGGTACTTGCGCGACTGGCTTCGAGGCCGTTGGTCGCTCGTCGACATCCATTGCAATACGCTCATTTGCCGCCAATGCCCTGACTTCAGCCTCCACTCTCGGCGCTACCCAGGTTCCGGGCGTGGTGACAATCCCGAGCGAGACCCGAGCAGTCTTGGTCTTGGCCTTCGCTCTTTCCCGCACTTGCACCATTGGTGGCAGCTTGTCCTTGGTCAGGTCCACCGATTCACCCGTCGGAAATATGTACGTCATCCCGGATGCGCAAACAAGCCCTTCGTATATGTCCCAAGTGAGATCCTCACAAACTGACTTCCAGTGCCCTCTCTCCCCGCAATATGAACATCGCGGCGACCCGTACGATCCGGATGATCTGCTAGGGGGCTGGAACCCCTCCCCCATGTGAGGCGGCACCGTGCGCGGTTCAGAAGGAGCCGCCGGAAACGGTGCGGCTGCCGGAGCTTTAGGAACCGGTGTCCGGTTGAGGAAAACCCTTATGTCCCGCAGAATCTCCGTTATCTCCCCGACTGATGGTCCCGGAGGCTGCTGGGAAAGTCCGGCATGAGAGGGCATCGGCGGCCGCGCGGCCAAAGTTTGGTTGGGGGCCGGCGCCGAGATTGTGACCGATTTCTTGGAGGAAGACGGGTACGTTTGTGCCGTATCCGCGATGAGCTCGTCCAAATCAATTTTGCTTTCCACGGCTTGACAGATAACCAAAAGATCGGGGAGAATCGCGACGCTCCCATCCAGCGACCTCTTAACCAGGCCGTGGTCGTACAGGTATCATTGCACTCTGGAACGGAGCTGGGGCGCGAGACCCCCCAGAAACGCCCGCTTCATGGCACCCGTCTGACCCGCGACGACCTCGTTCTTTGCAAGGTACCCGTAGATTCGCTCAAACCTTGACATATATTCCACTAATCCTTTGCGCGATCGCACCCCGCCATTCTCGATTGCCTCCTCCGCGGCTCGATCGAAGTCGCTTTCCCAAAACCGAGGTTCACGCTTTCCCCACCTCGCCAACATCTCGCTTTTCAACTTCCCCCAGTCTTGCCTCTCGTACCCAACCATTTCTTCCACGTCCCGCAGCTTTTCCTCCTTGGTAATGAACAGCACGATAGTCCGAACCTTATCCGCGCCCAACGCGCCCTCCAAGTCCGCCATCCCTTCAAACCTAGAAAGGAACCGCTTGACATCCGAGGTACTGAACCAAAGATGAGGGAAATCCCTTGGCCTCAACCAAACGCGGCGAGGGGCCTCTGCCGCCATGTCCGACGACCCTTCTGAGGGAGGAGCGAACCCGCTAACTCTAGGAGCATGAGCGGACGGCGGCGGAGGGGGTTGAGCAGCAGAGACGGGAGTCGGGCGTGGAGGGTAGGGAAGGGGAGCATTGGATCCCGGAGCGGTTGTCGGTAGCATTCTGCGTAATCTTCAAGAGACTGAGAACGGATCAAAAGTTCCCGGCCAGACCCCGAGATGTGGAAACTTTAGAGGATATCCCTCACGAAGTTGTCCCTAGTTACGAGATCGATGGTTCTAGCGTCTGTAAGACCGAGAATGCTTCCTTTCCTTTCCTCCGAGAGAGAGAGAGAGAGAGAGAGTCCGATAGAAAGATAGAGATATGATATTCTCCTCCCTACAACCTGGAGTCGAGGGGAAGGGTATTTGAGCCCTCCCCCTCAACCCTAACCTAAGCACAAGCACAAAGACAGACTGGCAACCATGAAGAAGGAACCCTAGACCCAGAACCCTGACCCATCCCTAAACCCATACCCATACCCTATCCCCGCCAGCTCGCCTGCCATTACGCGCATCCGGTTCGTCTTTTTGTGGCGCGGCCCTCCGCCGCGCAATACCCAAAGTTCACCGCGCTTGCGCGCATCCACCCAACGCGCCGTCGTGGATTTCCTGTCCCGTGGCCGGCCCGCGCTTGCGCGCGGCTGCCCACGCATATAGCCCCGCTTTTTCCTTCCCCAACTAGCCGTTCCGAGAACCTGGTCGGCCCAGCTCCATCCATGAGTCAGACATCCAAGCGGGTCGCGGCCCGCCTCCCTTAGTCAGGCCCGGCCCGCAGTCGCGTGCTCGATCCCGCCGCGCCCACTGCTGAGCCCGCAGCGGCTACTGCTGAACCCGCAGCGGCTACTGCTGAACCCGCAGCGGCTACTGCTGAGGACCGGCGCACCCCCACTGCTGAGCCTAACCTACCAGATGCTGAGCGCGCAGGCCGCGACGCAGTCCCCGACCCGAGGCTATATAATGACACCACAGCAAACCTTGAGGGCAAATGTTTAAATTATTTCAATTGACCTACCTCAACAAACTCCGACCAGTAACCAAATTAAATCACCGGATTTGACAAGTGCACGGACTGGTTGATTGATTGTTTCAAGACTTGTTGGACACCAATAATCATCAAGCCTATTGTTATTGTCACCGTGCTCTTATGTATCTACCGGTACACTTGATGTGGCCAACTGTATGTTCAATCCTCAAGACTAGACTGTTGCGTACCCAATCAGCCTCAACTTCAACAAGACTCAAGATGATTGATTAATTAACCGTTGCTGATTGATTGGACTCTAAGAAAGATACAAAAAAATCTTGTCAAGCGTCTTCACCATTTCATAACCTTCATCCAGTTACCAGCACTCCTCCTTTTGCCAACTTGTCCTGATCACCAGCATCATTGACAACTTGCTACCAACTTGACTTGGGAGGATTGGTCTAAAGTCCAACAACTCAACCTGATCACCATTGATATCAATATGCCGTCAATTCATCCTGGGAGGATCGGACTATAGTTTTCCTGCTGCGTTTATACTCTACCTAAACCACAGAAATCTGCATTTCACTTGCTAGCAAGTGCCATCAAAGAGCTTCTGCCCAATGTATGGCCAAGCTCAGGTCAAAATTTATTGACACTCCAATGCACAGTCACTGACTTTGCACAATGCATAGTGACTGTGCACAACGCACAGTGACATGCACAGCAACTGTGCACAATGCAAAGTGACTGTGCACAATGCACAGCAACTGTGCACAATGCACAGCAACTGTGCACAATGCACAGCAACTGTGCACAATGCACAGCAACTGTGCACAATGCACAGCAACTGTGCACAATGCACAGCAACTGTGCACAATGCATGGCAACTGTGCAAAATGCACAGCAACTATGCACAATGCACAGCAACTCTGCACAATGCACAGAAACGGTAAACAATGCACAGCAACTGCGCTCCATGCACAACAACTGTGCACCATGCACAACAACTGCGCACCATGCACAACAACTGTGCATTCTTAACTGTCCATTGTTCACAGTAACTGTGTGTTTTGCACAGTAATTGTGCATTTTGCACAGTTTCTGTGGATTGTGCCATTCTGCACAGTAACTGTGCGTTGTGCACAGTCATTGTGCATTTTGCACAGTTGCTGTGCATTTTTCACAGTTTTTGTGCAGTTTACACAGTTCTGGTGCATTGTGCACAGTTTCTGCGCATTGTGCACAGTTGCTGTGCATTGTGCACAGTTGCAGTGCATTGTGTACAGTTGCAGTGCATTGTGCACAGTTGCAGTGCATTGTGCACAGTTGCTGTGCATTGTGCACAGTTGCAGTGCATTGTGCACAGTTGCTGTGGATTGTACACAGTTGCTGTGCATTGTGTACAGTTGCTGTGCATTGTGCACAGTTGCTGTGCATTGTGCACAGTTGCTGTGCATTGTGCACAGTTGCTGTGCATTATGCACAGTTGCTGTGCATTATGCACAGTTGCTGTGCATTATGCACAGTCATTGTGCATTTTGCACAGTTGCTGTGCATTTTTCACAGTTTTTGTGCAGTTTACACAGTTCTGGTGCATTGTGCACAGTTTCTGCGCATTGTGCACAGTTGCTGTGCATTGTGCACAGTTGCTGTGCATTGTGCACAGTTGCTGTGCATTGTTCACAGTTGCTGTGCATTGTGCACAGTTGCTGTGCATTGTGCACAGTTGCTGTGCATTGTGCACAGTTGCTGTGCATTGTGCACAGTTGCTGTGCATTGTTAACAGTTGCAGTGCATTGGGAACAGTCACTGTGCATTGTGCACAGTCACTCTGCATTGTGCACATTTGCTGTGCATTGTGCACAGTCACTCTGCATTGTGCATAGTCACTCTGCATTGTGCATAGTCACTCTGCATTGTGCACAGTCACTGTGAACCAAAAAAATTTTAAAGAATGAAATTACCTTCAACTAGAGATTGGACAGAGCTTCAACCAGAGCTTCCTTGATGGCACTTGCTAGCAAGTGCCACTACTTTTTTTGTGGTGCTACACTTTATATTTTTTTTATCAATTGTCCCTCAATTTTTCACCATCATTTCAGTACTCAACTCCGAAAATCAACCAACTCAATCAAGTTTATTCTACACAATCAAATCCAACCTTGAACAAATCCAATGCATCTGACAAGTCATTCACTTTTGAACTGAAGAATTTTCCAGCAAATAGTAGAAATTACACTTTGAAGATAGCAGTTGTATTCAAATATGCCCCAGGAAGTTTACAAGTCATTCAGCTCATCTTATTAATCAGTCACTAACCTGTATGTAGAATTATTCCAACAGTTAGTAGATCATTATGTTAATTGAAGAAAAAGAGTTAGATTCCTTTTTAGGACAGTAACTTCCTCCAGTGCAAGTCAAGCGGGTGTGTTTGAGTTTGAGTTTTCATTTATGTGACTTTCACTGGAGTTCAGAGTACCATTGATTGGATTGATTGGATCTCATTATTGTTAATCTTCAAGTACTAAAACAACAGGTAAAATGTAACTGGGCTGTGTTCTAGTATTGTGATTATCAGACTGTTTAGTCATGGCTATCAGAATCTTTAGTCATAGCATTTCACTTACCATGTCACTTAAACTGCTTATGCTAATTTTACCTTATTCCTTTTGTACTCAACCACTTGTCAGCCTATTGTGCATTTACTCTATATAAACACCAGTGCTATCAAGTGGAACTTATCATCTGTTCAGCCAACACATCAACTGGAGTGTCCTTTTCCTCCTGATCTCAGGTCCATTACTCTTGGCATTACAAGCCTCTTTCACTCATTCTTTAATCCTTTATCTCACTAGAGCTCAAGCTCTCTTAATTTTTTTACACCAATAAGGACCATTCCAGCAATTAGAGAAAATCTTTCCCCACTGAGTTTCCAAGGATTGATTATAAGCTAAAACAAGATCACCAGGATTCAAAGAGTCCCTGATCTGCTTTGAATGTTTATCTTCCCAATACTGAACTGATTTATCTCTGGATTACATCATCTTCTGATAAGCTTCACTGCAAACATCCTCACTCCACTCCAGTTGATTAGATTGGGCAACTAATAGATCAGTGGTAGAAGAAACCTGTTCTCAAGAAATACCTAAGAAAGATTTGATTTCCAGATCCATAGGGAGGACAGCCCTTTGACCAAAGACAATTTTTTAGGGTGAGTAGCCAGTGGTTTTTTTGGTTGAAATTTGATCAGAGAAAAGGACCAGAGGAAGAAATTTGCAACAATTCTTCCCACTTTCACCAACCAGTTTGACAAGAGAAGCCTTCAAAGGAGCATTTCCTCTTTCCACCATGCCTTGACCTTCAGGATAATAAGGAGTGGTCACCCTATGTTGACCAGGAAGCAATGGGATCATTTTGGCCAGTTTGCAACCAAACTCAGAGCCACCATCAGTTGAATAGGATTGGGCCAAGCCATAGCGCATTGTCCAAGTCTCATTGAGAAAAGCTGCTACTGATTTGGAACTGAGGTTCTTAAGAAATTTTGCCTCAACCCATCCAAAAAAATCATCTCTAGCCACAATGAGGTACTTAGCTCCACCAGCATTATTATGAACCACATCCATAGCAATCTTTCCAAAGACAGTGGACTCCCCAGTTGGATAGCAAATTTTAGCCAGGCGCCTAAGATCACCTTTCTGACAGACCTCACAACTCTTGCACCATTGAGACACAGATTTCTTCAAGGATGGTCACCAGAATCATTTGGAAATTTTTTTATAAGTTTCTGTTTCCCCACAATGACCAAGTCTTTCATGGAGACTTTCCAAGATCAAATCTTGTTTAGCAGGGATAGTCATAACAATAAGGGCACAAGGATTGCCTCTTTTCACAAGCCTAGTACCTTTTACAAAGAAGTTGGAGGACTTTCTTTTAAGGGATTGAAAATCTTTAGCTGAGAGATCAGGAGGTATTTTGAGAGTCAAAAGGTACTGCTCTAGTTTAAGCCAGAACCCTTTCTGGAAGCCAGAATAATTTATAGACGAAAAGATGAAGACGGTTTGAATAAAAGTTCCTCCTCATTGAAATCCACTTCATCATCCAATTCTTCATCTCCAATAGAAGTTTGAGATAACCCATCCGGCATTGTGAAAGACTTTCCAGGCCTATGAAAAATATCAAAATGAAAAAACTGGATAAAAGCCACCCAATGAGTCATGGGAGCATTTGGAAGGCTTGGGGCATTGATCATTTCAATGATGGATTATGCATCAACTTGTAACTCAAAGTTTTGACCCCAGATAATAGGTTGGAGCTTCTTCAACAGTTGGGCCACACCACAAAGTTCCAGTTTTGGCTGGGAGTACCTAGATTCCACATCTGAAAAGAGGAGAGATTCATACAGAGCAGGACAATACAAACCATTTTTTTCTTCCTGGGTAAGGACAGCCCCAAAAGATTGATAACTCAAGTCAACAACCAGCTTGATCTTGCCAGCTCCAGGTCCATAAGTGATCTTAATCAAGACAATTGTTTCCCAAAAATTTTTTTGAGATTCTGAAATGATTTTTCACAAGCTTTGGTCCAAAGCCATTCAGGATCCTTCCTGGTTAAGCAACGCAAGGGAATACAGACTTCAGATAGAGAAGTGATGAAGATCCAAAGATAAATGACACCACCTAAGAAACCTCTGACTTCAGTGGGATTTATTGCAGTGGGCCAACAGAGGATTTTGTTGACTTTGGATGGAGCCATCCTTCTTCCTTCCTTGCAGACCACATGACCAACAATTTCCACAGCAGGGACACAGCCAGCCAATTTAGACCCAGAGACAGTGAGACCAGACTCCTTGATTTGAAACAAGATCCTTTCAAAATTGGTTGCATATTCCCAGATAAATCAACAGATTCCTGAGTGCCATGGTAAGAGCTCATTGTTATAGTCAGAAAATTGACCTTTAATTCTGCCATTTTCAATAAAGATACCAGCATGATCAGGGATTTCATCCTGGAGGATCCAAACCATCTGAGCCTTATAGACTGCAACAAAATTGGTGGTCCACTGGGGCAAGCGAGTAAGTTGGAATCAACCAAGAGGAGTATTGAAAGTAGTGAGAGTACAAGAAATTGGATGTAAGGATTGTTTGTCATATCCGCCCATAATATCACCTAGAACATAGCAAGCTCTCGCAGAGAAAGGTTTGACAAATTCTTCAGTAGCAGGGGGAATACCAGAGTATTTAATAGTAAACTTATTTAAAGGCTGGAGATCATGAACTATTCTAAGTTTACCATTACTTTTGAGGACACAGAGGACAGGACTGCAATAGCTGGAAGTTGATTGCTCATATAAAACGGTACGGACTTGTTTGCGGGCCAAATTAATGAACTTGTCAACCTTAGCAGCAGGGATAGGGATCTTTTTCTTTTTCCAGGGATAATGTTCTACTACTGGAATGATATAAGGTAGACCATAGGATTCTTTCAAGAGACCTCTCTCTTTCCCACAGAAAGAAATAGATTTTTCTCTAAGAGATAAGAAATTCTTTATCAAATTCTACTCATCAGGAAGAAGCCATCCATCTGGACCAAAGTTTACCACCTTGAGACATTCTTCTGTAACACAACCACAAGGAACAATGAGATCAGTGAGAGATTGAGATAAACCACAGTACTGATCACAAGATAGAGGAGGAGGCATAAGAGGAGGGCTTAGGTTGAAAGGGATTGGTTGGTTGACTGGTTGAAACTTTTTTGCAACTGGCTTATACTTAGTGGCAAAAGAGGGAAATCCTTGCTTCCTCCAAGCATTGACCAGAGAGACCTGACTACAAAAGCTGAGACCAATTTCCAACATCTTCCAAGTTCAATGTTCTTCAACATCCTTGAATGGTGCCTTTTCCACAAAAGAGGATCCAAAATATCATGCATTGCTCACATGTGTGGCACAGGGTAGGGTTTCAAAAATGACAGTTGTAGGAGACCCTGATGGTGCACAATTTGGAGGACTTACTTCTACCCCAAATTGCCTCCACCTAAGGCCATACTCCTCATACCAAAACCACCAAGAAGACAATCAAGATTAAGATCTGTTTTAGACTCATTTTGGAGATTCAAAACTGGAATAGGAGAAGAATTATCAGGCTGAAAGTAACAAGTAAAAGAGGACACAAAAGATCTGGATAGAGGAGAAATATTTTTAGGATTTTTGTATTTTTCATGTTTTTGATTTTTAGTGTTATTTGGATGAGAAGGAAATGATGAGGAAAAAGAAAAATATGCCTCTGAGACAGAAGTTGATCCTTGAGTTGAAGTCTGAGGCTGGGAAGAACTTCAACTATTAGTAGGACCAACTAATCTAAAAAATGAGAGGAAGAAGAGGTGTCCTTCTGTTTCCCTTTCAGAACCAATTTAGAAGGGTGACCAGGAAAATCTTGTTCCCACAACCAAAATCCAAGGAGCAAAGGGGAACTTAAATCTTCCTGCCATCAGCATCAGGGAGAAGAATTCTCTCCCCAAATTGATCAGAAAACATTATGTTTGCACCAAAATTCATTAAGAAAGGTCTTCCTAAGATCATAGGTCCATCTAAACAATTAATTCAGAAATGACAGTTGTCACAAATATTTCATGCAGTTTGAACTGGGAAATCCTCAGAAATACCAACTAATTCCCATGACTGATTCCCTATACCATACACAGCAGAGTTAAAGCTGACCCTTGGGCTCAGTTTGAGTTTACAGACCATGACATCAAAAATTAAATTAAGCTGGGAACCAGAATCTACAAGAAGAGTAACCATTTTAGCAGAGTCACCAAGACAGCCGGAGAGGAAACCAAGAGGACAGGAATACAAGTTGGCATCTGAAGGGGGATCTGTTCCACCAGAGTGCTCCATCAAAGTACCAGAAGAAACTTTTAATTTGTCCCAACCAATCTCCACTTTTCAACAGGAAACCCATTTCTTCATCCCTTCAGCCACAAATGGAGAGATTGACAATAGTTCAGCCACATACAGATCAGTAATTTTTAGATCAGAGATTTTCCTTAGTACTTCTTCCACAGCATTGGGGTGATCCTTGTAAATTCCCCTCTCCAATTGAACTTTGGGCTGGGTGGAGGGAGGATGATCAGGTTGAGCATGTACTGGATCAGGATCAAAAGGTTGAGGTGATTGAACAGATTGAACAGGAGGAGGATCAGAGTGGTCCTGGAACCTTTCTGTAAGTTTTTCCCTTTTGACTTCCATGTCTTCTACATCAGAGGAAGGGGGCTCAGGTGAGGATCAAGGTTTGACAGGTTTCCAAAGGATTGAAGATGGAACTGGAGGAGACTTGTGAGGTTTGGGTTCCTCATGGTGTTTCCTAGCTGGATCAGACTGATAAGTGCCAGAGAAGCTGGAAGAAGTGACAGCTGGAGGGTACCAAGGTTTTAAAGAGCCACAGGATGATCAAAAATCCAAGGAGACCAAAGATGCCTTCTTGTGGGTTGGTGGTTGATAAGAGGCCACCACTTGATGGATTGGACAAGACAAATCAAAAGGGATCAAAGCACCATTAGGAAGAAAGAAATTGTTCCCCTTCTGCTCCTCCAATTTTTCCTCCTTGTCCTTCTGGAGTTCAGGACATCTCCCAGTACCATGGCCTTCCCTATGACAGTAATAGCAGACTAGAGGGGTTTTAAGAACAGAGTTAGAAGGTTTGGGAGGATCTAAAGAAGAAATTTTCTGATTGATTTTGTTTTCAAAGGCCTGAAGTAATTTAGTGATCTAATCTATGGTAGCAGTTTCCTTATTGGCCTGGGGATATGGTTTAGGTTTACAATTTTCTTCCATCTTGTTCATTATTGTTGGAATATTTCCCTTTTCTATATGTGTTCTGTTATAATTCCATATTTTCCTTTATTTCTAGTGTTTTATTTTCTTCTGTCTCTTTTCTATTTTTATCACCTTATCTCCCTTATTACCTCTTTCAAGCGCGCTTCCTTCCTCTAGTCATCTGATTGCGCGGCTCATCTCACAACCGGTCTTCCTGCGCGCACAACACTACGGTTATGCATATTCATCTCGCGCCTATTCCCTACGGCAGTACTCAACCCGCTTAAATAACTGCGTGAGGGAGTCCTCTCCCTCCCTTCCTTTCCTTGCCGGACCTTCTTTACAAACTCGTCAACGATCCTCAAGTTCTTCATCCAATACATAACCTTGAGGAAAATTTCAATCAGAAGGTTGTGGCCACTCTGGACAACCTACTATAATTCAGTGCGATGTCCTGGTACTTTATCCGGTGTCTGAACTAATTCTCTAATCTCATCATGTTTAACATCTTCATCCGTAAAGTCGCACATTATCCTCTCTTAGCTTGTATATGTTTGGTGGTTGTCTCTTGAATCTTTTGTTTTCTAGTGGCTCTGAGTCTTCTCATTTACTTCAGCTTGGGTATGACTGTCTTCAACTGCTTGTCTTGTCATGACTTCTGTCTAACCAATTTGTTTAGTTTTCTGGTTTTTGATTTATAATTCCTCGACAATAAAAGACATCAGTTTAACATGATTAACAGTCAAAAAGGAATCAACCAGATCTCTCAACAATGACGGACTTGCTCACGCCTACCATTCTCAAAACCGCCATAGAGGCCATTCCACTTTTAAAGTTGGATAATTATTTGATCTGGAGAAATCAAATTGTCAACATGATGTACTTGCAAGAAGATCTCTACGCCAAACTCACAAAGCAAAAAAGAGATGTCAACGGCAATCCGGTTGGGCTCAACCATACCAAGAACATGAGAATCCGGACCATCTTGACCTCCAAACTCGACATAACCGTCCAAGCCAACATCATCACACCCAATAATGAGAAGGATGCCCATCAAATTTGGGCAGACATTAATGAGTACTTTGCATCAAATCATGCATCCAATTGAGCTAGGATTTTCAAGGAATTCCTGCGCACTCCTTTCACGCTGGCAAACATCCCGGGATTCATCACCAAGACAAAAACTACCTTATCTAGACTTCACAAGGTGGGAATTGACCTTCTGTCGGATATCATCGCCTATCTCATCTTAGAGAAGCTGCCTGCCAACATGGACACAGTGTTACAGCAAATCACTCATTCCGAGAAGAAGATTTCGCAGGAAAAATTCTTTGACCACTTGCAAATGTTCAACAACAATCAATTCCTGAACAGGGACTTAACCGGTGAAAAGCCCAAAGAGATCTCCACTTTGGTATCCTTCCTCACCTCAAACGTCAAACCATGCAATGATAAATGGCACAATCCCAAGGCAACTCACCCTGAAGGCAGATGTTGGAAATTTTATCCACATCTTAAACCCTCCTTTCCAAAAAAGAAGAAGAACGCTGCAGATCCGTTGGAGGGAACCTCAGCCTCTGTTAGCTCCTTTCTCACAACATCAATCTTTTCTCCCGGCCACTTTGTGGTCGATTTTGGTTCATCAAGACACATCGTGTCTAATTCACAATTCTTTTCTCATCTAGACCAATTGTTAACCGGATTAATTTCAACCACTTTGGGGAAAGATTCCCTCAAGTACAAAGGTGTCGGGTCAATGACGATGTTGAATGATCTAATTCATGAGGTTACTCTTTCTAACGTGTTGTTCTCCCCCAACTCCACCATCAATTTGCTGTCCTTGCGATGTCTAATTCTTGACGGATTCAACATTGACTTTGGAAGAGACAATATTGTACTACAGAAAGAGAAATGGAAAAAGATTGGATTTTATGATTGCAATATACCAATTTTTCACCTTTCTGATCGCAAGCTAGCTCTCCTTAATCGGGAGGAGATCCTTCATAAATCTTTGGGACACACCAGCTACAGGAGAATTTGACAAAAACTTGGTATAACAATCAAAAGGCCCTCAACCTGTGAAGCATGCGCGATAAGTAAAATGAGCCCAAGTCCTTTCAATAAAAAACATTCTCGTGCCAAAAGACCCTTTCAGGAGCTTCACTGCGATCTGGTCGGGCCCATTTTTCCTTTGAGCACCAACGGGGATTCCTATTTCCTAACAGTGGTTGATAGTTGTACAAGATTCTTCTCAGTCATTCCCATCAAACACAAGAGTGAGGCGGCTAACACGTTGGAATTCCTCATTGATGTAGAATCCAAACAATTCAATTACAAGCTGATGATTCTTCACTTGGATCGTGGAACGGAATTCTGGAATCACAAACTCTCCAGCTACTGTAAGGACAACAACATCAGGCAGACCTTTTCCAATCCATATTTGCCACATCAAAACGGGCTAGCCAAACGCTTCAACCGTCTCATTCTGGAGTCTCTCAGAACTGTTCTTTTTGACTCCCAACTAAATAAACGTCACTGGAATGTAATCATCAGGTCGTGCGCCTTGGCACTCAATCAAATTCCCGCTCACAAGTCAAAAAAATCGCCTTATGAATTGTTTAAGGGGAAGACACTGAATCTAGACTATTTTCATCCTTTAGGAAATCCCGTCAGCTACATCCTCAACAGCTCCATTCTCAAAGCTTGAACCTCTTGGCCTAGTTGGAAGATTGATAGTTTACAATGACAACCTCCTATTGTACAAAGTCCTAACGGCCAACAATAAAGTAATCGATACAAAGCACGTGACCCTACTCAATTTTGACTCCAATCTTAAGAAATTTGACAACAATGTAGATGTTGGCGATTGGTGCGTGGATTCGTGCGAGGAGGACAGGACCCTTGATGACCCAATCATGGAACTGACTTCTCAGTCTGAATCCTCTGAGGAAAATTCTTCAGCCCACAATGTCGGCACGATTTCTCCACCTGCGGAAGCCATCCACGTTGTTGAGGAGAACCAGATTCCACCCTCTCGAACGTATAATTTGCGCGAACAAACATCTGCAATCAAACCATCAAAGTACTCCTATGGGTCAATTGCAAAGACAAAAGGTTTGGACTACTCACGCAAAAGACAAACTGAAATCGACAAAATCGAGGCTCAAGGTGTTTGGGTAGATGCCAATATTGAACCAGATCACTATCTGAGGACAATGTGGGTTGATAAGGTAAAACCAGCTACAAGTCTTTCTCCAGAAAAATGGAAATCACAACTGTGCATCATGGGGAATCTACAAACTCCAGGTGTAGAATTTGGAGGAACCTACGCTCCCACGGGGAAATTTACAACCCTTCTTCTTCTTCTGTTGAGTGGCCTGGATTTGAATCTTAAAATTAGACAGTTTGATGTGAAGGCGGCTTTCCTTTTTTCTCTGCTAGAGGAAGATATATACATTCTCAAACCCAAGGAAAGCGCGCGGTTGTCAAGATTTTTGAAACTCAATAAATTGCTCTATGGACTTTGACAAGCGCCCTCAAACTGGTAAAAAACTCTTACTAGTTGGCTTGAAGACATCGGCTATTGTCAATCCAACGCCGACCCCTGTCTATACACCCACAAGGATCAAGGCTCCTCTCTATTCTTTCACTTTGATGATCTAATTGTGTGTGGGCAGGTCGAGTGGTTTGAAGGAAAATTGTTAAAAAAATTTCCACGTTCCTCAGCACACGATCCAGATACAATCCTTGGAATGGAATTCTCCCAAACTAATGGCATCATAACTCTGAGTCAAGCCAAACTTGTTTAAAAAACGCTGTTGGAACTTGACCTATCTGAGTGCAAACCAGTCATTACTCCCCTCACTCCTGGTATTCAACTGGTCCTGGCTTCCCTTACGGAAATCTTGGAATTTAACAAGCTGGGGATCAATTACAGGAAATATACAGGTGTGCTCAACTATCTTGCGTGTTGCACTAGACCAGACATTGCTGCGGCGTCCTCACTTTTATCTCAATTCAATCAAATTCCGGGTCTGTCTCACTGGAAGGAGGTCCTGCACGTCTGGAAGTATCTCGCCGGTACTTCATCCTACTCTCTCAGCCTCAACACCCTCAAGCCTGATGGTTGCGGACCAAATTTGTTGCAGGTCTACACCGATTTGACCTGGGCAGATGATCCCCACAGTCAGAGATCTCAAACGGGTTACATCATCTTCTGGAAATCGACTCCTGTTGCCTGGAAAAGTCAAAAACAGGCAAACATCACCCTTTCCTCTACTGAAGCCAAGCTAAACGCATTAGTTGACGGGGCACAAGAGTCGCTCTGGATTGAATCAGTCGTTGGTGACCTCTGGAAAAATTCTCAGCTTCAGCCTTCAAACTTCTACGTGGACAATAAAGGTCTGGTGGATAAAATCAATCACTTTGGCTCGAACTCCAAGACTAAATACATCGACATGAAGATGAAATGGTTGCGGGATCAATCAAACTCTGAAAGAATTAAAATCAATCTCATCGCCACCAAGTCAATGGTTGCCGATTCACTCACAAAGGCAGCGAACAAGCAGGCTCTATATCTTCTAACGTCTAGGTGTTTTTCAAAAACATTGCACTGAATTATGGGGTGGTGTTGGAATATTTCCCTGTTCTATATGTGTTCTGTTATCATTCCATATTTTCCTTTATTTCTGGTGTTTTATTTTCTTCTGTCTCTTTTCTATTTTTATCACCTTATCTCCCTTATTACCTCTTTCACGCGTGCTTCCTTCCTCTAGTCATCTGATTGCGCGGCTCATCTCACAACCGGTCTTCCTGCGTGCACAACACTACGGTTATGCATATTCATCTCGCGCCTATTCCCTACGGAAGTACTCAACCCGCTTAAATAACTGCGTGAGGGAGTCCTCTCCCTCCCTTCCTTTCCTCGCCGGACCTTCTTTACAAACTCGTTGACGATCCTCAAGTTCTTCATCCGATACATAACCTCAAGGACGATTTCGATCAGAAGGTTGTGGCCACTCTGGAAAACCTACTATAATTTGGTGCGATGTCCTGGTACTTTATCCAGTGTCTGAACTAATTCTCTAATCTCATCATGTTTAACATCTTCATCCGTAAATTCGCACATTCTCCTCTCTTAGCTTGTATACGTTTGGTGGTTGTCTCTTGAATCTTTTGTTTTCTAGTGGCTCTGAGTCTTCTCATTTACTTCAGCTTGGGTATGACTGTCTTCAACTGCTTGTCTTGTCATGACTTCTGTCTAACCAATTTGTTTAGTTTTCTGGTTTTTGATTTATAATTCCTCAACAATAAAAGACATCAGTTTAACAATTATTTCATTAGACTCTTTAAAGGAAGGAGCATGTACTGGTTCAGTGACTCTAGTTTGTTCAAAAGTAAGAGCTGTTTGAACTTTCACCACTTTATCCACTACACTCCTTAGGACCAGAAAAGCAGGTAGCTTAAACCAATTATCGCTAGTAGTAATCATAGATCCATATTTAACTAATTCATCTCTAAACCTTTCCTGCACTCCTGGAGAAAAAGACTGAGAAAAACAAATTCAAACTTTTTCCACCATTTCAATGTGATTGTTTCTGATGAGGTAAGACTGAATAGGATCCCAAGATTTTCTAAAAGATTGATAATCAGAGGCTAAAGAGACACCACCATTGGAGATCCATTGAGAAACCAGAGAATCCAAGTCCTGTAAGGTAAACCTAGCCACATCTACTTTTCCCCAATCTTCAATAAGCCAACATAGCCTCCTTCAAGAGCCTCCAGTTATGAGTTTCAAAGCCATCAAAAAATTCAATCACTTCCATAACTTCATCAGAGGAGATAAAAAATTGTAACTGATCAGCAATATCATGTTCACTTGCACCATCCACTTCAGCAGCCATCTCATAGGAGTCCAATAATTTTTCAAAATTTTTTCCATTGAAGCCAAGGTTCTTGTTTTTGGGGCTTGATCTTGACCATCTTGACCCAAAAAGAGGATTAGGAGGTACCAGTAGATTCCATTTTGAAGATCAGAGTTCCTAAGGGGTCCAAAGAGCAGAATTCCAATGTGGCTCACAGGTGTGGCAAGAGTAGAGTTTTCACAAAGAAGGCAACAAGGATCTTTCCCAGATGTTGCACAATTGGGAGGAATTACTTCTGGAACACGTTGCCTCCACAGATCAGATCTGGATGATAGAAAAGAAAAAAGAAAAAAAAAACAGATTGGATTTCAAAGTTGATTCTTCAAGTTTGGGACTGTAAATCCCAAGGTTGCTGGTTTGATCCCAGCCTGGGGGACCAAATGTAAGACTCCAAATGGTGCTAGGCCCTGGCAGTTCGGTGGAGGGGAAAGGTGCTGTTTTAGGCTGCCCTCCTGAGCGTTACAAAAATATTTAAATGTAACCAACATCAAGGTCCAGAACTTTTAAGTGAGGAATCAAGTAGTAAGGATAAAGTTTGGTAATAGTTGGTAGCAATGGAACAGCACTGTCTGAGGCTAGATTACATGGGAGGTATTTGAACAAAAGAAGTTTAAATTTTGTTTAAAGTTCAAAAGAACAAAGCTGTTGTATGCAACAACACCCACAAGCTAAAAACTCTGGTTGTCAGCAGAAGATCAGGGATGATCAACTCAAACCCCAACCAACCTCCAGGTTATCAATGAACCCACCCAACTCTCTTCAATCAAGCCCTTGAATGTTACCAGATAAATGAGGGTGGCCATACAAGACAAAGCACAATGTTTTGAGAAGCTCCAAAAGCAAACAGAAAACCAATTTGAATAGGAATAACCTCAAAACTTCTCAAGAAACTCAAGATTAGGCTGGCAGAATGCAACTTTGAAAAATAAAAGAGGTATAACACTCCAGGCTTTAAGCTTAATAAAACCTCTTCAATCAAACTTGATTGGCTCCAGAAAGATGATCAAGAAAGGATTGGGACCAGTATGGTAAGAGGAAGGGATCAAAGAGTGGTGTAACACACTCTATAATTTCAACAGGCAGAATTCTCTTCAACCAGAAAGGCTATTGGTGGGTGATAAGGATCAGGACTCATAGGGGCAAAGACTCAGGATAAAATGGATCAGGGGGAAATCAAAGATATACCCAGGATAATGCTTATTAATTAATATGATAACAGGAGGGCATATACACACACTCCCATGGATGATTCAGAAAAAGGCAGGGGAGAGCCCCTCATTTTATGGGCCATGGTTCCCTATAGACTATTTACAGGTGATAACAGACATAGAGCGGAAAAGAAACACAATTTGAATTTTTTTTTTTTTTTTTTAACGGAAATGAGAAAAAAGACAAAAAGAGAAACTGATGAGAAAACAAACAACAAAAATAATTGAGATAATAAAAAATATGAATTAAGCAGGAATTAAAGGGCACAAGCCCATGCCAATAATGGGCATGCGCAGGAGACCCGCAGATGGAGAACTGCGCGGACAGGCTGACGGGCCCGCATATGGTTTCCCAAGAGCAGCCGGGGTGAGAATTGGGTGAGATTGTTTGGATGACCAATGGGAGTTGTGTGAGGTTGCATGACTAGAAGAGAAAGGGACCTGGGTGTTGGAGATAGGGTTAGGGAAAGATGAATTGATTATTTGCACGTCTGAACTCAATAAGGGTTGCTCAACGGATGTGGCAGCTGTGGTGGGAGTGGTCAACGAGGGCACGTTGAAAGCAAATGGGCCAGCAGTACTTGGCCTGGTGAGGGAGGAGGCAATGGGAGAGACTGAGGACGGTGATTGAGAGGCAAGACCATGATGGGAAGAAGGCTGCGGGGGACAATCCAAGTTGGTCACAATAGACGCTTGGGTGAAATTATTGGTCTGTTGGTTGGATGACAGGCTGAGGTTGGAAATGGGAGTGCAAGATTGGTTGTGGGAACAACCAATAAAGTCAGTGGACGGAGGTTGTTCCCTTGACCAACCTTGATTTTTTTTTACCCTTGCCACGCCAGATACTGGTGGTGGTAGTGGCAGAGTTGATGGATTGATGAGGAGAAGCCAAGTTGGAGTCCAATGAGGAAGGGGGATGAGTTTTCATTTTTGATGCTGAGGAGGCTTGCTGATGACCTAGATTGGTTCCAACCCAGATCCCAGGTTTAGATTTGATGGAACCAATGATTCAAAAGATGCCAACCATCAAATTGGAGCATCATACCTGATCTCCGACTTTGATTGCGGGTGATGCGGATGGCAGGGGAGGAGTGAGTGAAGTGGAGGAGGAGGAAGGGCCTAGAGGATAAGGATGAGAGGGGGAGTGAAAATTCCCAATGCCGTCAATTTCAACGGTGATGCCGGTGCTGGCAAAGGTTACACCAAGCCAAGCCGGTGTGAGAGGTGGACAAGATTGAGCTGAGTGGGTCTTCACCCGCGCATTTGGCAAAACAATGAACCAAGGCAAGGAGGACAAGAATTGAACACAAGACCTGGGGAGTTGGACACCTTAGGGACCCATCCCTTGACCGCTGGGAGATGGGGAAGCAGGGGGATCTGGAGGCTGAAGGGATCTGATTCAGAAAAAGGAATTTGATTTTTTTTTTCTTTTCATGATGAAAGATAGCTAAAAAAACTCATAAAAAATTCTAAAATTTTCTGCACTGGTCCTGAGGTTTCCAGTTTTGGTCACAACATTGGGCATCTGACAGGTATGCAGCCGGGGGACTACGGACTGACAGAGTGACAGATGGCTTGAGAAGCCCAAGTACCACGTAAAAGTGCTACAACTAAGACGGGGACATACCACATATCTAATAAATGTCCTGTGGATATTACATAGTCTCAAAGTACATAAATTTATATAAAAATACTTAAATAAACTTTCTACATATTTTCTATAACATATAATAAAAATACCAAATATGTCAAAAAATAAGATGACTACAATTTGTAAAATATCTTAGAATACTTTAAATATAAATTTTCAGAACTTCAAGAAATCAGTATGTCCGTGACATAATAAGGAAACCGATTATTTAAAAATATCACAAGGATTCCCATAGCTTATATTTTTAATTAATTATTTGAATTAAATCACCAAAATTTTGAAAATAAGGAGAAAAATCAATATTATGATTTTACTCCCATAACCTACTACATAATGAGAACCCATCTGATATCAGATTAACCGTAGGAATCTTTAATAAGAAAAATTATTAACATCCTTGGAGTATTCACTAAGGATAATTAATTAAATAATGATCATGTGGATAGATTGGTGTTATTCACACGTCAAAACATCAATCAAAAGCTAGAATAGTTCCCATACCCTGTGTAATTAGATCTTAACTGTGCTACAGCACCAAGAACATGTGACAGGCTACCACTGGTTACCCTGCTAGCCTTAGCACCCGTCCCTTTGAGCCCCTGTATCCCCCAGAAGGACAGAATTGGTACTAAAAAATCTATAAATATAGAGCTCTTTTGAGGTTATTGATACCCAGAGACCCTGTTATATTTACATCCAGACAACTTGCCAAGGTAATCAAATACTTATAAGAGATAAGTAAGTGATTTATGGCTTTAGTCTGATTAATAATATCTGTCCCAAAACCCTTTTTATCAATTTAAACTGCTGAAAAACCTTTTTAACCCCAGTAATAGGTTTAACCCATCAGTGCACATCCCAAACAGGTACCTAAAGGATTCAATAATATACCAGTAGGATTTATTATCCTTTTTCTGTCGTGGCGGCTTGGTTACAAGGCCCTGCCACTTAACCATATATTGTATATATATATTATCTTTGTGCAATATCTCCTTTAAGAATATAAATGAAAGGTTCCAAAGTAACCAGGTATATGTATTTTCAAAGTGAATTCCATGAAGAGAGGTTTTAAATATCCCCAGTATTATTGTGGCCCCTCTATTAATTTTTTTAATAATCAATCATTAATATTGATTAATAATATTAAATCATAACCAAACCAATCAACCTTGCAATAGCTTTATCCAGATATTTTACAGATTTTTTCTGCATTTATTGAATAATATATTTATTATTTATTCCATCACCTCTGTTAGCTAAAGGATAGAAAGTTTGTTGGCATCCAGGAGGCTGACAGAAAGTCTCCATGAAGGTCTTGGTCATTGTGGTGAAATTGAAACTTATCAATGATTATCCAAAAATTTGTGGTGGCCATCTCTGAAGAAATTGGTCTCTCAATGGTGCAAGTGTTTTGAATTTTGTCAAAAATGTGATCTTAGGAGTCCATTTAAAATTTTTTATCCTACTGGAGAGTCCACTGTCTTTGCAAGGATTGCTATGGATGTGGTTCATACTAAGGCATGTGGTGCTAAGTACCTCATTTTGGCTAGAGATGATTTTTCTGGATGGGTTGAGGCTAAATTTCTTAAGCACCTTAGCTCTGAATCAGTGGCAGCTTTTCTCTATGAGAATTGGAAAATTCTTTAAGGCTTGGCTCAATCCTACTCCACTGATGGTGGCTCTGAATTTGGTGGAAAAATTGTTGAAATGAGCCAATCTCTTCCTGGACAACATAGAGTGACTACTTCTTATGATCCTGAAGGCCAAGTCATGTTTGAAAAAGGAAATGCTGTTTTGAAGGCTGAACTTGTTAAACTGGCTGGTGAAAGTGGCAGGAATTGTTGCAAATTCCTTCCTCTTGTTCTCCTCTATGATCAAATCTCAAGCAAACAGACCACTGGCTACTCACCTTATGAAATAATCTTTTGTCAAAGAGCAGTTCTTCCTTTGGATCTGGACATTGAATCCTTGTTTGATATCTCATGGGATGAGGTGTTTTCAACCACTGATCTATTAGTTGCCATATCTAAGCAACTGGAGCGCAGTGGAGATGTTTGTGACAAAGCTTATCAGAATATGATGGAATCAAGAGGAAAATTGGTTCAGTAATGGGAAGGTAAGCACTTAAATCAAATCAGGGATCCCTTAAATCCTGGTGATCTAGTTTCAGCTTATAATTGATCTTTGGAAAGCCAGTGGGGAAATCTCTTCTTGAATTGCTGGAATGGTCCTTATTGGATGGTTTGCCAAGTTAGAGGTGGATCTTATGTTTTGGAAGAACTTGATGGTACCCAGTTTGCCAGAAGGTTCTCTGCTAATCAAGTTAAGAATTTTCATTGTTGTGGAGGCAACTTATCTCAGAAGTAAGTCCTCCAAATTGTGAACCACCAGGGTCATTTTCTGTGTTTTTGTTTTGAAACTCTACTGTATGCCACATACATGAGCACCTGGGACACCTTCTTTGTTTTATCTCTGCCGCTTCTAAGGCTCTTTTGGATGGATCAAGATATTTTTCAACTCTTCAATTGCTCTCAAGATCAAGAAATGGCCATTCTTCTGACTCAATTTTTTTGTATTCCTCCTTTTCTTAATATCTTCAAATTTGAGATTCAGACTAGGGAAAGTCTGTAAGTTAGGGAGAGATGTGGTGATCAAATCAGGACACCTCATGTGAAGGGAATTTTTGTCTTTCATCCAGCTATCATTAAAAAAATTGTTTTTTTATGGTTACTCCCTCTTTTTCCTTCCTCTCAATCTCTACCTGTCCTAGTGGACTAGAAAGGCCTCTCCCAGGTCCTTCAAATTCCCAGATCTTTTTTTCAATCCCTCCTCCTTGCATGCAATTTCTGCCCAAAGTTTTGGCCAAGTGTGCGCAAACAATTGTTCAATTCCTTTTCACCAACATCATCATCAACCTTATTTCTGCCAATGATCATCCCACTGTTGGTGATTCCCTCCAACCAATCTCATCTTTGTCATTGGCATCAGCAAAGACCCCAAATACCCCTTTCCAAACTTTCAAATCAATCCTTCATCCAACAACCGCAAGTGTTGCTTGCCATTGTCAGATTCCTGCTCCCATTGGTCAGTCCCCCATCATCTCTGCTAATTTCCCATCTTTGTTGCCCCATCAACCCCTCTTTGCTCATCTGAAAGACTTCAATCTGTTGCTTGAGGCCATTGTTGTTTTTTTCCATCAACCTGCCCCGTTACATGAATCATTTTCCCAGCATCATTGCCTTTGCAACCATCTTGCCGCTTGCTGAAAGCCATTGATCATCCGGCCACTGCCATTAATTGTGACCGCCTCACACCTTGCTCATCTCCATCATCTTTCAGCTAATCACCAGCTTCAACCAGTGTTGCCACTGCTGTTTTTTTCATTTCTATCTTCTCTTATCCGTCATAAAATTTAGAATAAAAAAAAATATATATAAATATATTTTTCTGCTCTAATTTTCGGTATCTCTTGTAAGTAGTACACAGGGCTCTTTTCCATAGAAGGAGGGCTCACCCCTGATTTTTTCCCAGGTAACCATCTGATCATCAATGATCCCAGATACTATCATCATCAGCACTATAATCAATCAATTAATTGGTGGGGCCCTTCCCCTTTATCTGAGCATCCTTATCCTGGGTATATCTATCATTGCCCCTTGATCTTTGAGTCTCCATACTCAAATCTTTGATCCCTACTCTGTGACCTTATCTGTTATCACCAACTAATAGCCTTTCTAGTTGAAGAAAAATCCATTTGTTTGGATTCTTGAGTTTGTTAAACCACTCCTTGATCCCTTTTTCCAACCATATTGGTCTGATCATTCTTTTTTGATTTACCTTCCGGAACCAGTCACCTTTGACTGAGAGGTTTCTTTAAGCTTGAAACCTGGATTTTTAAACCTCCCTTTATTTCTTTAAAGTTGAATTCTGCCACACTATTCTTGAGTCCCTTGAGAAGTGCTGGGTTATTCTTGTTTTAATTTGTTACTGCTTTGCTTCTAGAGCTTTTTAAAACAAATTGCTTGGTTTTTACAGCCACCCAGAGTTATCTGGTTCCCTTCAAGCCCTTGATTGCGTAGAGTTGGAAGGTTCATTGAGAACCCAGAGGTTGGTTTGGATTGAGTTGATCTTTCCTAATCTTCTGCTGATGAACAGAGGTATTAGCTTTTGGACATTGTTTCTTCCAACTTCCTTGTTCTATTGAACTCTGAACAAACTTTAACTTATTTTTTTCAAGTTTTTTCCTGCACCATCTTGCCTCAGATAGTGTTGTTCCATTTCTTTCAACTACTATCAAATTTGTCTCTTCCATTGATTTCTTATTTACAAGGTTCTGTATCTTGATTGCTGTTACATTTAAATCTTTTTTTAACGCTCAAGAGGGCAGCCTCAAAAGAATTTTTCCCCTCTACATAACTGCCTGTGGCTCAGCACCATTTGGAGTCTTACAATTGGTGGCAGCCAGTGCTTCTTGTTGATATGAAAACCCTCACTTATCTTTCTATGGACTTGTGGAAGGTTAAAACCACAGAGGACATAGTTGTGGCTTAGGCAGAGAAACTCTTGCAGAGAAATGAGATGGTGGCAAAGGTGGCAAAGAGGCTGTGTAACAGTCAGGCTAAGTTGGTCTGGTACTGGGACAAGCATTGTGCCAATCACCTGAAGGACCCGTTGGGGAAGGGTGATCATGTTCTGCTTTACAATTGGAGCTTGGAGATACAGTGGGGTAAGCTTTTTGCGGATGCTGGAATAGCCCTTATTGGATTGTGAGTCAGTTTGCTGGAGGAAGTTATCAGTTGGAGGAGTTTGATGGCACTCTGCTAAAGCAGAAGGCAGCAGCAGCTCACGTAAAGAAGTTACATGTGAGGGGAACTATGGATTTTTACAAAACCGCGGGTTTGGGAGACAAAGATCCGGAGATGGCCAACATGGAGGAGCCAGCTGCAGAGGAGAAGGAGTTGTCTAGAGAGGAGTCCTTGGAGGAATGAACATTGGGGTCAAAGTTCAAAGTTGTGGGGTGATATGTGGGATGGGGAAGCTCATATCACCGGAGCAGAATGGAATTTCTAGTCCAGATGCCTTTGTCTGGGGTGTCCAGGTCCCTTAGGTGATTTGTTATTTTCAGATTTTTGGAGTCTCTTTTTTCTCTTTTAGTCTGTGGAGTCTGTTTAATATGATTATTTTTCTTTTAGTCTTGTGGAATTTTTGTTCCTGATTTCTGTCTCAGGTTTGGTGTCTCAGTTTTTTCTCACTCTCACATACAGAGGGGTTCTCACTATATGGTTGCAGAGACTTTTCTGTTTTGTGTTTTTGTGTGTCTTTTGTCAGATTGTTGGGGAAATCAAGCAGATTCCTTTCTGGGGGGGCCCAGGCATCATATTCAATTCAAGGATTAAATATACAAGAAGCAGGGGGCATGGCAAAAATTCAATTCTTTTTAGGTAGATTTTTGTTATAGTTCTTATTTATTTAGTTTTTGTAGAATAATTGGGGGAAGTCTAAGGAAGAAATATGGCGCAGAAGATTTGGCGGCAGAGCTCACCACCATCAAGATGATTCTCCCGGAGGAACTTGCGGCACTCTGCAGCTGGGATCCCAACCAATTTTCAGAGGATGGCCAGTATTTTTTCATCCCATTTGTGGAGGTACCAGTTGATTTTGGCTTCCTCAATTCTTTGACCATAGTCTTCATTGTTGCTTTGGATGGCTGCATGGTACAAAAAAACCAGGCAGAATTGGGTCAACCTAGATGGGAAAGATTTGAAGGATTGGAAGGAAGGTTGAGGTGATGTATTCCAGATTGGAGAAAAACAACACAGAGAGCTTTGGACTGGCAACGGGGAAACAGCAACTCTGCGGTGGGTTTGGGGGCTGTTGGGAGTTCTTAGGAGTTAGTAAAAAAAATTGCAGATTATTGGCAGCAAATTGGAGCTTATCACAATAGCAAAGTGCAGGGACTCAAACTCTGCAGGAGGGGTTGTGGTTGGGGGAGAAGCGGTTGGTATAGTGGGTGCCGGAGGAGTAGGAGATGGTGCTCCAAAAGGGGGAATGCTGGGTGCAGCCAGAGGATGTATTGGAGGCGTATCCACTCAAACAAAGATAGGGGCAGTGTTGTGCCTGTGGGGAACTTGGCCAAGTCTGATATTTAGGTTATGGTGGTGGCCCCAGGCTTAAGGGGAATCTCCCCAGGCGGCAGAAGTAGCATAATCTGTGTGTTGAGGAGGGGGAGAAAGTTTTTCCGTGGCCTCCGCAATGGGTGACAGAGAGGCAGAGAAATCTTTCTCTGGAGTCCACGTTTCCATTTCCATTGACTCATCATCATCCACCAAAAATTTGGCCATTGGGCCACAACAACAATGTTTGCAGTGGGGACCAGAGGTAAAGCAAGGGAAAGGAGGAGGACAAGTTCACAAGGAACCAGGGGTCCATGCAAAGAAAACCCACCTGTGGTGGCCTTGAAAGCAGGTGTTGCAGGCTGAAAAACCAGCAGTGCGGGTGCACGCTCTCTGCAATTTTTTACAGTATTTGAAAAATTCCATGGTGAAGATTTTTTTATGGCAGGAGGGTCTTGGTTGTAGTTTTAGGAGCTAGGGGAGTGGGGTATTTGAAGGGGTCTCTATAGCGTGCTGAAGCGTGGGAATTCTGGGGAAAGAATTCAAGTTGTTGGGGGATGTGGTGGCTATTTATAGACACAAACGCAAGTAGGCTCAGAACCAGACATTCAACTCAAAGCGGCTCAGCAGTGGTTGGAATTCTGCAGCACAATAAGCTTGAAAAAGGGCATTGGCAGACTTTCTAATCTGGAGTAGGAAGGCCAAGACTTGGCATTGGTGTGGTGCGTGCTTTCCAAAGCACAATGACAGCAATGGGCTGGATTTTTTCAAATTGCAGAAAATGAACATGGTTGAACATATCTACCCTTCTGCAACTATGGATTTACAATTGTGGAAGCAAGTGATCAAAGATATTTAGTAGAGGCCAGACTGGACTATGGGTTATGCATTGAGGTTTCGGGACTATGGGACAATCAATGCTAAAGCTGAGGAGGCGGAATGAAGATTGTTGGGGATCTGTTAGTTATTCTGCATGCGGGATTGAAAGAGGTCAGCTAAGGAATTTCAGCTCTCTGATACCAGGAACCTTGCAGTCCTTTAGCTACAGAGAGTAATAAAAATGCTGGAATGATAATAATTATTATTATTCCATTAATAAAAACTTAGAAGCTCAAATAAGTGATATAATAAGAGCAGTTGCAAGTTTTAATTGGTTTGGTAATAAATGGTTTTCAATATAATATAAAAGAGGGGCCACAGTATTATACTACTGAGGATCTTTACAGACTAGCAACCTCTCTTCAAGGGTCCTCCTTAGGCATTTTAAGAACCTTTGAATAAAGATGGGTGCCTTAGAAGGGACTTATTCCACTAATGGCCAGGCTTAACAGCACAAATGGCCAAGACAGGAAGGGTAACACTCACTCTGAGCACTTTACCACAAAACTCCTGGAATAATTGGAAGGGTTTCAGAGCATATGAGGTAGATTGCTTGACTAAACTTCAATGGTTGATTGGTTAATAAGGGTAAATAATACTACTACAAACTAATTCATAAATCACTTGCTTATCTTCATATAAGCACTTGATCAACAATTACACGGGGTCGGATTGATAATAAATAATTCCTGGTAACTGATTAACTGATTCTGGAATAATGGATCCAAAGAGGTCTGTATAAATACCTTTTTGGGGTGATTTTGAGTTTCTCAGGGCATGTAGAGAGGGTTCTGCTTGTGGGATGAGGCTGGCAAGCCAGTCAGGGAAAGATTGGCACGTCCACTTGGTGCTGTCAATCAGCTGACCTTAGATCTGCTGGATTTCTGTACTATTTTAGCCACAGGATCTGTTAATCTGTTATGGCGTAAATTTGATCATTCTGTACTCATCCTTCATCTTTACTATTGGTAATGCATTGAAGCGGGAAGATGTGGATGTTTACTGATTTGCCATTATCTGCTGATCACGTGGATAATTTTTAATAATTTTTATGAACACTCCTTGTAGTGTTTTGTGGTCTTCAAAGATCAGGGTCAGTGATTTACGTGGTAATCCTTGATCTTTGATTTATTATTAAAAAAATATTCTAAACTTAATTTTCATTAATTTTATTTAAGTTTTGATCTTTTTAGATTATTAGTAATGCATATGTTAATTTGTTACATATGCTAGTCAACTCTAACTAGGTTTAGCTCTTCTGAGCAGTACCTGGTTTTCAGATTAGTCATGACTGATCCAGACGCGGGGATCAGTTAGTAAAGATGCGCGCGGGGTAGGATTCGCTGCGTGCGTGGCAGAATCAGCTGCGTGCGTGGCAGAATCAGCTGCGTGCGTGGCAGAATCAGCTGCGTGCGTGGCAGAATCAGCTGCGCGCGGGTCTCTAGTACGGGGGAATCTGCTACTACTAGTACGTAGGGATATTTAATGATGCGGGGCTGCGCGCGGGAATTGTGACATAACACATTTCCGCGTGTAACTCCTAAAATATACACAAAACTTTAATTCTGAGTGAATTTCAGGTGTAAACCCTATACGTGACAATACGTGTGAAATATTAGAATGGCCAAAAAGTGCCATACTGGTGTTGTAATTTTTAGTACTTTTCTTTTTAATTATTTTAAAAATATAAGGACTTGGAATTCAAGGGTTGGGTCAGTGAGTGACCCTACCTAATTTTAAGTGAGAAATCCATTTCGGTAATAATATTTATGGATTTCTCACTCCTTATTTTGTAAATTGAGATATTCTTATTTTTCATAGTCTTTTGTTGCTTTTGACAGGTTCCTCTGTACATAGTAGCAAGCTGACATTCCCCCACTCCAAGATATGTCTATATCTGAAAAAAATTCTGGCTGGATCAGTACTGGAGCTGAAGTCATTGCCATTTTGAGTTCCTCATAGTTCTTGACTCTGTCATGAGTCATTTCAAACACGGTGGTGTTGTTGCAAATCTCATACAGACATTTGTTTAGAAGAGCAAACTTTGGTAAATACTTCCTATAGTAGCTGCAGAAGCTGATAAAGGATAGGAGTTCAGTTTTATTCTGAGGCATAGGCCTATTCATTACTGCTGCTATCTTGTTTTGGTCAGCAGCTAAGTTTAGTCCAGAGACAATGTTTTCTAAGGCTTTGAGCTCCCCTAGCCAAATTTACACTTTTTCATTGATACTTTCAATCCCACGGAAGAGATGGTTTTGAGGACTAGCCTTAATTTGTCCATGTGAGTATCCCAATGATCAGAGTAAATGATTACATCATCAATTTATACCATCATCCATCCCTGTCTGATGAATAATCCTAGGACAATGTCCATCATCCTTTGAAAATGAGAAGGAGCATTTTTAATACCAAAAGGCATCCCAAGATACTCACAAATTCCCAAATGACAGATAATTCTCATGAATTTCTGGCTATCAGGGCTGATAGGTATTTGGTGAAAACCTTTCAGCATGTCCATGGTAGTGATTTACTTAGCCTTGGACAGGTTATGCAGAGCATGGTCAATTCTTGGAATTGGATAATAATCAGCTTGGGTGTAGTTGTTAAGCATTCTAAAATCTCCAACCATTCTTGACTGATCATTGTGCCAAGCTATAATTACTGGGGTAGTAATATCCACTTGTTCATTGTGGCCTACTTTCCTTAGGACTTGTAAGTCAACCAACTCTTGAATATGGGTTTCCAGAGCAGCTCTAGATTTTGAACTAGAAGGGTAACCAGGTCTCCTGAGTTTAGGTGGGTAAGGAGGCTTAATGGTTAGAGTTAGGATCATATCATGTCCTTTGATGTTACCAATGGGGTGATCCTTGGTACAGAAAGCATTCTGATTTTCAAAGCATACTTGTAGGATATCCCGTTTCTGTTCTTCATTGAGAAGGGAATTCAAAGCAGCTTGAGAGAAGTATTCCTGATTGAAACTCTCTAAGTGTTTTTCATAAGTTGAATCAGAAGTTTTAGCATTGACATGACATATTTGGAACTTCTTATTCCGGTCTCCACCTATAGTGAAGTATCTACCTTTGCTTTGGAATACATCTATACCATACAAGTAAAGAGAATCATTTCCAAGGATAAAGTAATCACACACTCCATTTTGGAGCACTACAAATTCAATGTTCAGTTTGAGTGATCCTTTAGAGTGAGGGAGTATGATGTCAGACAACCATACTCCAACAGCATTGAGATCAGAATTACAACTGATGAACTTAGCCTGAGGTACTGGTAGTAAGTTCAGTTTCCATTTTGGGTCTTGTTTCTCCAGATAAGTTGAACCAAAACAAGAGCAAAAGGCTCCACTGTCTAGAAGTAACTTAACAGGGGAATCTTGGATTAAACCAGTAGCATAGCATGTTTTTCCTGAAGTGTAACTTTTACTGGCAGAAGGTTTCAGAGTCAAGGCCTTAGCCTCAGAAATGTGGTGAATCTTCAAGTTGGGATTCCATTTTTGAGGTAAGTTAGCATCCTCATTGACACAATTTATGTCCAGAGAAGACTTAATACTACCTTCAATAACATTGATGGGGTTAGTGATTGTTAGATCACAATCAGAGAGTGATCCATTGGTATCATCAAGGTGAGGGTCAGGATTGTCATATTCTTCTCCTTCAATAAGATTAATCCTTTTCCTAGGCAGAGGACAATCAGGTTTTACGTGTCCTGTTTGGTTTCAGTTCCAACATACTTTCTCTTTTGATTCTGGAGTCTTCTTGACTTCCAGGGTAGATGGATTAGCAGCAGGGGATTCTTTAGTTTTGGCAGTATATTCTTCCCTGTTCCTAGTATTTTGTTCCCTGGGGGGTCTATTGACCTTTTTATCAAGACCATTCATATCAATAGTGTCTTCCAATACACCTATTAAGGTGGAAAGATCTGAATCCATAGGCATTCTGCACCTTAAACTGTGGTTGATTTGTCTGGGACATAATTTGAGGAGTCTTTCATTGACTTCTTCTTCATCAGAATCAGGATAAAAACAGTCTAACCTCTTTTTCTGGTCTAAGCACCACTTATGAGGTTTTTCCTTGGATGGATCAAACTGGGAAGTTTCAAAAGTTTTCATCATCTTTCTTTTCCAAATACTGGTACCAAACTGCACTTTGATCAATTCTTTCCAAGAATTCCAGCATAAAGATCCAACTTCTTCTCTTTTATTGATAAACCAATCAAGAGCTACTCCTTCAAATAGTCTGGGCGATCTTACCACAGCTATTGCATCAGGGAGCTCATAAGAAGAAAGAGTATAGTCAATAAATTTAATGAAACTGACATTGTTGTATTCTCCTTCTCCAGAGAATTTAGGCCATTCAGTGATGGGAGGAAGTAGCTTCAAAGCCTGCTCCATTTCAGGAGTAGGACTGGGTCTGAAAGACTCATTCCTAGTTATCCTGGTTCTGGGAGGAACACTAGGAGTACTGGTGAACCTAGCAGGCCTAGTTTCTTCTAGCTCAATGACCAGAGAGTTAGTAGAATTGATCTTAAGATCTCTGAGATCATTATTAATCATACCTAACTCCAAATCAAGTTCATTGCTTAATAAGTCAATTTTTTTAATCAGATGAGCTGAAGGAGTAGGACTAGTTTTCTTAACTTCTTCCTTAAGCTGGTCTATGGTTACAAGAATATCTTCCTGAAGAATTGATTAGTTTTCCTCCATATGTTTCATCAGGTCCAACTTACTATTTCTTATACCATCCTTGATTTTTTGTATTTCCAACTCATCAATTCTCATAATCTGAGACTGAGTGTCAATCACTCTGGAAATAATTGAACTCAATTTGTCCAATTGTTGATAAACTTTGTCAAAGCATTGGCTAATAATAGTAAAATTGTGAGACCCATTTACAGAAAAGCTATTAAGAGCTTCTACATCTAATTGTGGTACACCTTTTTCCACTTCTGGGCTAAGGATATTATTATGTCCCAATCCTTTGGTTTCCTTAACTTCTGATGGGCTGAGGACCTCTTCTTTTTGGGGTCCTTTCCCTTTAAGGAAGCTAACTGATCCCAAGGATTCCAGTTCTGAACATAGCCTTCTAATTATTTCTTTGGGATCAACCTTTGCAGAGAAATCTGATATTTCTTTGCCTGAGAAATGTCTTTTCTCATACCTGGTTGATCCTCCTGGGTCTGAGCCAACCTGAATTGGTCCCAATAGCTCACGTGCTCTTTCACTAATACTTTGACTCTTTCCTCCTTGGCTGAGTCCAGCTGGGGTGGCGTAGGAGGACCTGTACCCTCCTGGGATAACATGGTGGGCAACGGATGGTTCTCCAACGGTCTGTCAGTTGAATTCGCAGCCGGGGTCCTTGCCATTGTCATCCCGCGTGACGCTATGGTCACGGGTTTGAGGCCCCTCATTGCGCTCGCGACTGGAGTCCTTGCATGCACGGGTTCCTCCGGGAAGCGATCCATATGACGGGGCTCTACCTGTTGCATGGGTGTTGCGCCTATTTTGATACATAGCACCAAAAAAATGTGTAAGTCTTTTGTCAAAACTTTGAAAAAAGACTTTATCAATATAAAAATAATTTTTTTGTGTGTTTTATATTTTTAATAATTTCTTTTATAAATATTTTAACTTACTTAGAGTTAAATTCAAGGGTACCAACACTTGGTTGGGATCACAACTATCCTTGGAGGGTATTCCAACAGGGTCTGAGTGAGTTCCAATCAGATCCTGGGATAAATCCAAGGGTAAGTCCAATGGTACACTGTCTGGGACGTCCTCTAGGAGTTCCTGTTCAATGAGATCACCAAAAACAAAATCCACTGAGATGGATAAAAAAAAAAATATAAGTTTAATATTTTTTGTATTTTTACGTGTTAAAATGATGTTTTTGGAAAAAATAATCACTTTTATTATTTTTGGATTTTTCTTTATCTTTGGGGTTATTTAATTTATAAATATAAAGCTTCCTTTGATAAATCTTCCACTCCTTATGTTGCCTTAAGAAATAATTGAAATTGATAATTATTTCAAGCTCAAATTCTTTTTCCTTTATAACCTGCTGTTTATAATAAAGCACTTTCTCCTGTTGTTGCTCAGGATTTATAATAACAGGGACAAAGTTACGGAGTTTTTATTCTTTTTTCTTTTTAAGAAGGTTCAAATAATAATTGATCAATTCTCCGTTGGTCTTAAGATCCACTAGAGAAACAAATGATCAAAAATATATGTTATAAGTATGTTAACTTTTTATTTTTTTTAAAAAAAATCAATAGACTGGTCCAAGGAATAAATAATTAAGAATTAATTATTTAAGGATATTTCCTGGCCAGACCCCCAGTTTTCAGCTCTCTGATAGCAGGAACCTTGCGGTCCTTTAGCTACAGAGAGTGATAAAAATGCTGGAATGATAATAATAATTATTATTCCAATAATAAACACTTAGAAGCTCAAATAAGCAATATAATAAGAGCAGTTTCAAGGTTTAATTGGTTTGGTAATAAATGGTTTTCAATATAATATAAAAGAGGGGCCACAGTATTATACTACTGGGGATCTTTACAGACTGGCAACCTCTCTTCAAGGGGCCTCCTTAGGCATTTTCAGAACCTTTGAATAAAGATGGGTGCCTTAGAAGGGACTTATTCCACTAATGGCCCGGCTTAACAGCACAAATGGCCAAGACAGGAAGGGTAACACTCACTCTGAGCACTTTACCACAAAAATCCTGGAATAATTGGAAGGGTTTCAGAGCAGATGAGGTATATTGCTTGACTAAACTTCAATGGTTGATTGGTTAATAAGGGGAAATAATATTACTACAAACTAAGTCATAAATCACTTTCTTATCTTCATATAAGCACTTGATCAACAATTACACGGGGTCTGATTGATAATAAATAATTCCTGGTAACTGATTAACTGATTCTGGAATAATGGATCCAAAGAGGTCTGTATAAATACCTTTTTGGGGTGATTTTGAGTTTCTCAGGGCACTTAGAGAGGGTTCTGCTTGTGGGCTGAGGCTGGAAAGCCATTCAGGGAAAGATTGGCACGTCCACTTGGTGCTGTCAATCAGCTGACCTTAGATCTTCTGGATTTCTATACTATTTTAGCCACAGGATCTGTTAATCTGTTATGGCATAAATTTGATCATTCTGTACTCATCCTTCATTTTTACTATTGGTAATGCATTAAAGCGGGCAGATGTAGATGCTTACTGATTGTCCATTATCTGCTGATCACGTGGATAATTTTTAATAATTTTTATGAACACTCCTTGTAGTGTTTTGTGGTCTTCAAAGATCAGGGTCAGTGATTTACGTGGTAATCCTTGATCTTTGATTTATTATTAAAAAAATGTTCTAAACTTAATTTTCATTAATTTTATTTAATTTTTGATCTTTTTAGATTATTATTAATGCATATGTTAATTTGTTACATATGCTAGGCAACTCTAACTAGGTTGTAGCTCTTCTGAGCGGTACCTGGTTGTCAGATTAGTCATGACTGATCCAGATGCGGGGATCAGTTAGTACAGATGCGCGCGGGGTAGGATCCGCTGCGTGCATGGAAGAATTAGCTGCGCGCGGGTCTCTAGTAGGCGGGAATCTGCTACTACTAGTTTGTAGGGATATGTAATGATGCGGGGCTGCGCGCTGGAATTGTGACATAACACATTTCCGCGTGTAACTCCTAAAATATGCACAACACTTCAATTCTGAGTGAATTTTAGGTGTAAAACCTGTACGTGACAATACGTGTGAAATATTACAATGGCCAAAAAGTGCCATACTGGTGTTGTAATTTTTAGTACTTTTCTTTTTAATTATTTTCAAAATATAAGGACTTGGAATTCAAGGGTGGGCTCAGTGAGTGACCTAACCTAATTTTGGGTGAGAAATCCATTTCTCTAATAATATTTATGGATTTCTCACTCCTTATTTTGTTAATTGAGGTATTCTTATTTTTCATAGTTTTGTGTTGCTTTTGATAGGTTGCTCTGTAAATAGTAGAAAGCTGACAAGGAAGATCAACGGGGATCTGTTGTTAGTTATGCATTGGTGCGACTCAACTGTTAGGAAGATTGGGAACATAATTTCCAAACCTACTGAAAGCAATTGGATTGGGTAAGGGATTGGACTATTGGTGAGGAGGATCAATGCAGAATGCACAGAGGTGGTTAGGATGTAAGTCTTTTTTTCTGTGCTTTACATTCTTTTGGAGAAATGCTTTTGAGTTGAATATATAAGGGGAACATTTCCTTTACCAGAAAGGGGGGGCATTGAAGGTTGTGGGATGCTATCTTATGTAATCTTATCTTAAGTGATTGAAGTAAAATAAAGGATTGATTTAAAGAGTACTATCTTGGTTAAGTAACTTGGAGTCTTAATAGGGAAAAGTCAAGTGCAGAGCTTGTTGGGGGATCCTCTTTTTTTTTACTATTACTTCATTGCGAGTAAGCTTAAGTAGTTTCCAGCTTAGTGCGGATTAGTTTTGCGGATATTGGAGAAAAGAGTTGAGAGTTATTCTTAACTGCTGTGTGCCGTAGTAACTTTCCTTGTGGAGCGGATTTTATTCAGTTTGCAGAGGTACAGGAGTGAAACTCAATGGCTAGTGGGCTTTCCAGAACTTAGAGGGGGATTGTTGCGGGGAATTTTATGGAACACACAATCTCTTTTCACAATGCCCAACATCACACACCCATTACCAGTCAACCATCAGACTAATACCCCATCAGTCATAATAAGAAAATCAATAGACTGATTCATGACCAAGAGGTGTGTTGTGAACTCATGCAGAAAAACTAGCATATACTCATATGAAACAAAGTGATTCATTTGTAATTGCTTTCAGTGTTCACTTAGTTGACAGAGACTGCTTGCCCTCTATTCTTGCAAAGTAAACTTTGGAGGATTTCTCAATCTACTATGTAAATATTTCAAAAACTTCAATCTAAGTCAAAATTTGATTGCAAGAATATCTACCATTTTCCTTGGGCACAATGAACACAACTATTAAAAAAAGAAAAATAAAAAAACATCTGGTCTAGTAGAATGTGATGAAAAATTGAAAATTTCTTAAGAGATAAAACCAAGATTATAAAGACCAGGGAGACACAAGACTAAGATGAAATCTAAGTTTATCTCCTCTGAGGAACAAAAATGACAAGGTCAGTTAATGGAAGAGAAAAAGGAAAGAATGCAGGAAGAGAGAAACAGGAAGAACAACGGAAAACAGATTTGACTTCATACCAAAAAACCAGAAGATGCGTGTTGTCAATCACAAGAGAATATATGAAGGTGAGGCTCTTGAAGAATTGATTTGAGGAGAAGGAGGACAAGGAGACCTCCTTTGTCTGTTTGTCAAGTAAGGTAAGGTCAAGTTGATCAAAGGATGAAAATATTGATGAAGAAAAAAGAAAGGAGAAGGAGGAGGAGAGGAGTGAGTCAGAGAAACTGAAGAGGCTGAAAGGAAGATGGATGTCACCAATTGGTGACATGTCTCATAAGCGCACAAATTTCAACACCCCCCATTATTTGGATGAAGGAGAATTGAAAAAATATCAACCAGTGATTGAATAGAGACGTTGTTACAAGCTTTAGTTAGACAGTTGGCTATCATCTTGCTGGATTTTACTAGGGTAACTGTGATTCTATTTTCCTTGAAAAGATCTCTGATTTTCTTGGCTTTGATATCAATTTTTTTGTCTTTGAGTTATGACCAAAATGTTGGATCTTGTCCAGCAGACCCTTATTGTCAATCTTAAAATTTGAAGGTTTTAGGGAAATATGCCACAGTTCTTTGATGAGATGAACCATCCATTGATTTTCCTGGCATGTATCAGAGAGAGCACAGAGTTCAGCTTTGGTCAAGGAGAGAGAGATCTTCTTCTGACTGCTGCCGCACCAGGACAACAGAAAGCCTTGCCAGAAACATAAGTATCCGCCTCTTGATTTCCTTGTGATAACTTCATCCCCCCACGTAGCATTGCTGTAATATTGGATATGATCAGGGATTAGAAGTTTTGGTTTCAGGATGAATCATAGATGGATTGATCCTTTGAGATGCTTAAAGACATGGACAACTTCTGTCCAGTGATTAATGCCGGTATTGTTATTGAAATGTTAAATTATGGATACGGCATGGGAAAGATCTGGTCTAGTCCTGCAGGCAAGAAAATTGAGGATTCCTGTGAATGATCTGCAATTAATGTTCAGTCTCTGAAATTCTTCAATTTCTTCAGGGGAGGCATGAAGAAGTTTAACATTGGGAGTGAGATGAGTTGACACAGGATTGCACTTGTCTAGATTGAGAAGAGATAGTCCTTTTTCTATCAATTTCTTTTGGTTGAGGATAATGCATTCAGACTTTATGGAGACTATCCTGCCAAGGAGAGTATCTGGGGAGTTAGCTGATGATTCAGGAAATTTTTTAAGGAATTGATCTTCAAAATTGACTACGTCACCAACAACTCCTAGATTGTCAACATGGAAGAACAGAAATGAGGATCAATCTTCTTTGATAAAAAGACAGGTATCTGATTTGGAGGGACAAAATTTGATGAGATTGAGCCATTTTACAAGCGTCTCATACCAGTTGGCAGGAGCCTGTTTGAGACCATAGAGGGATTTTTTCAGTTTGAGGAAGGGTGACTTGCATTTGGATTGGAAAGGATTTTTGATGAATATGTCTTTGGATAGAGGTGCGTTTAGGAAGGTGGCCTTTAAATTGAATTGTCTGATGGGGAGCTTTTTGTCTACTGCAAGCTTTAGTGAAACTAACAGAGATGAGAACTTGCCGGTGGGATCAAACGTTTCAAATTAGTCAATTCCTTCTTCTTGCTAGAATCCTCAAATGCAGAGATGGGCCTTTTTTCTTTCTGTGGAGGAGTTGGTGGCTGGCTTGGTTTTGAGAATGAGAGTGGTGTCTAGGTATCTGTTGGGAATCTTGTTGTAATCTTCCCACACTCCCTTTTCTTCAATAGAGTATAATTCAGCATTTATTGCGTCCTTGTATTTGTTATCTGATTTGCAGAGATATGAATATTTGGTTGGTTTAATTATGTCTGTTCTTTCTCTCAAGTTGTATGTGGATGTATGTTCTACTGGAGAAATGTTTTCTGAAGCAGGTGAGTCCAATTCTGTGTCTTGAGAGTCATCAAAAGATACAAAGGGGTCATCAGTGGTGTCTGCTGATACAGAAGAATCAGGGGAATATGGGAGAGGTTCCCTGTTCAGATCACAGTTGCCTTTGGAAGTTTTGGGCTCTTTGACTATATCAAGAAGAGTAGGAGTCCAATCTGGAGCATCCTGTTTGGATTGGGTGTGAGAAGAAAAATCAAGAAATTTGACCTGTTTGGATGAGACAATACGGTTATCTTCAGTGAGAATTTAATAGGAGTGAAGCTTGTTGTTGTAGCCAATTAGTTTTCTAGAGATACCTTTGGGATCAAGTTTAGTTAGAGAGGAAGAAGGGGATGAGAGAACAACGGAGTTGATGCCTAAGGGTTTAAAAAAATTCAAAGGCAGAATCCAATTTTTGAATTTTTCAAAAGGTGATTTCTTGCTTTTATGTGAGGGAAATTGGTTAAGAATGAGAGTTCCAGCGTTTAGGAATTCATGCCTGAGAGATATTTTGATGCCAGAGTCAATGAGAATATTTAGAAGAAATTCCATCATGTTCCTGTTGAAGCGTTTGGCTAGACCATTTTGTTTGGGCGTGTATGGATCTGAGGTTCTTGTTCTAATGGTGTTACTCTCACAGAAGAGTTTGAGATCCTTATTAACAAATTCAGTTCCCCTGTTGGAGTGTAGAATGGAGGGGAAGTAGCCAAAGCGTTTACTTTCAAGCTCAATGATACCTTTTAAGATATTGGGAACGTTGCTCTTAGAGATTCAGGGAATAGCAGCGCAGTACCTAGTGTTGCTGTCAACAACAGCAAGAATGTATCTGTGGCCTTGAGCAGAAGGAGGATGAATAGGACCCATCAGATCAAGATGGAGTTCTTGAAAGGGTCGGTCAGCCACTGAGTGTTTATTGTTGAAGGATCCTCTGGTAAACTTTCCAAGGGCACAGGATTTGCATTTGGAGTCTAGTTTGATAGGAATATTGAGTTTATTTCTAATACAACTATAACTGGCATGACCAAGAGCTTTATGGATGTACTTGCTATTGTAAAGATGGCATTTGAGTCTTAGTTTTGGGAGTTGGATGATAGGTATGTTGTTGAGGTACCTCCCTTCTAGAACAGTAAGATTATTCTTAAGTATTTGGAAAGATTTCTTCTTGTAGGAAACATTGTAACCATCTAACAGAAGAAATCTGACAGACAGGAGATTGGCAGAAAGGTTGGGAACAAGAAAATCATTTTTTAGAGCAAGACATTCTTCCTTTCCTTCAATGTTGGCCATTCCAGTTCCAAAAATGTTCAGGTTTTCATTGGATGATCTGGTTTTAACAATACCTATTTCTTTATATTCAATGTTCACAAAGGGGTTAGGATCACAAAACATGTGAGAAGATGATCTGGAATTGAGAACAATGTTGGTCTTGTGAAGGGAGTTGATTTTTGAGAAGAAAAGACTGGCAGCGACAACCTTATTGTCTGTATTCTTTCTTTTAAGGTATTCTTTTCAGAGCTTGGGATGGAGCGCCCAACAGTTTGTTGCAGAATGGTGGGAACTTGGATTGTGCTTGCCTCCGGTGCATCTGGGAGTGGGGATCCTTTTTCTTTGGGTTTGATGGGCTGTGAGGGTGACCTTGTTTTCTTCCTTGTTTCTAAGATCATTGGCAAATATTTTAAGGTGGTCAAGTACCAATTAAGGAGTGATGTCTATTCCTGCATGAGTGATCTGTTGCTGAAAAACTTTAAGGGAATCAGGAAGTTTGTGAAGAAGCATATAGGCAATTATATCTCTAGGTAGAACAATACTGACTTCATGGAGCCGTCTAATGGCGATCTTGGCCAAGGTGATAAAGTTTGGAGTATTTTTAAGATCAAAATTGAGATCTTGAAGGTTTTCAAAGACGCAAGCTTGGTTGGAGGACTTTGATGAAGCAAATTGTTGAATGATGGCCTTCCAGATGAGCTTTGCATTTTTTTTGTTTTCAAAGCTGATGACATTAGCATGTACAGAAGGATCAAGTTTGGAGGTAAGGATGGATCAAATGTAAATCTCATCTTTGACGGAGAGAGGAAGGTCTTCCAAGTAGAGAATTGCGCAAGTTCCTTGAATGTCTAGCATGTTTTCAACCCAATTTGTCCACAGCAAAAAGTTTTCCATGGTAAGCATGGGAATGGATTCTATGGCTGTCTTTAGGATTGTTTGGAGAAGGGGATAGTTTGACTGAAGATCATCTTGGTTCATGTTTGTCAAGTTGGGACAATCAGTTTGACCAGATTGATAAATTTTGACTGTTAATTGTGATGAAAAATTGAAAATTTCTTAAGAGATAAAACCAAGATGATGAAGACCAGGGAGACACAAGACTAAGATGACATCTAAGGTTATCTCATCTGAGGAAAAAAAAAGACAAGGTCAGTTAATGGAAGAGAAAAATGAAAGAATGAAGGAAGAGAGCAACAGGAAGAACAACGGAAAACAGATTTGACTTCATACCAAAAAACCAGAAGATGCACGTTGTCAATCACAAGAGAATATATGAAGGTGAGGCTCTTGAAGAATTTATTTGAGGAGAAGGAGGACAAGGATAAGTTCTTGGTCTGTTTGTCAAGTAAGGTAAGGTCAAGTTGATCAAAGGATGAAAATATTGATGAAGAAAAAAGAAAGGAGAAGGAGGAGGAGAGGAGTGAGTCAGAGAAACTGAAGAGGCAGAAAGTAAGATGGATGTAACCAATTGGTGACATGTCTCATAGGCGCGCAAATTTCAACAGAATGGTTCCCAAAATAACCAACAGTCAAAATAATGCTCATAGGTGTTTCTGTCCTATCAGTTCATGTATGACTACTTTCTTGCTTTTCAATATTTAATCAGTAGCAATTGAGATGCAAAGTTGAATTATTCATATGTTGATTGAGAACTTAACCTAAAGTGACACATATGATTCAAGATTTTAATCTTATTTAGCCATTTTCTTTTGGACTGCATATTCAATTTTTTGGAGAGGTTGAATCCATAAGTTGCAATTAATTCTCTAGTCATAAAAAATGGTCTCTCTTGAAGGAATGATCCACCTTGGGTCTTACTAAATAGCACTTGGCATAGCTTCCTATAGACTTCAATATCTTAAACTTCTTCTTATCCAATTCCTGCCCTGACTTTGGGATATCTGTTAAGTTTAAGACCATCCAGTTTGATTTTTCATTGTCTTCTCCAAATCCTTGCTCATTCCATCTGGTTATGACCTTTTTTTTATTTTAGGGCGTATCAGAGTTAAAATTTCAAAAAATTCAAATAGCTTATTTCAGTAAAAATAACAAATTTTAAAAAAATATTCTTTTATCAAAAAAAAAAACAATGAATCAATGGCTTTAACTGAAAAAAATAAAAGGCCAATG